>AFQZ01000017.1:0-137772 GCA_000222935.2 Aciculosporium take MAFF-241224 | reverse complement strand
AATACCAGAGCCAGCCTAACTAGGGAGCTCTAAAGCATATAATAAAGTATATAATTAAGGTTATATACTGGAATATACAGAAGAAAAGCAATCTAGTATATCTAGTATTAGGGTATGACGTTAGCCCTAAGGTAATAGCTATTTAGGAACCAGGAGGTTATAATAGTATACTACTAAATCCATCTTAGGGGCATTACATATTAGTAATATATAGCAGAAGAATGGCAATTTATATATATTAAAAGGTTAAGACAGGACTTTAGACTATAAGGAGGGAGGAGGATTAGTATAGTATTAAACTATATAAAGTAGAGGTATATAATATCTACTCCCTAGCTTATAAAAGGGAGTAGTAGATACCTTTATAATACTTTGCTAATACCTAGGCAAAGGGCCGGAGTGTGTTCGTAGGGGACTTTAACTAATACTACTCCTTATAAGATAAATTTAGCTAAACCTCTTAAGGGCATAATAAGATATTAGAATTTATAATAAGGTAGTAACTCAGCCTAGCTATGCTATTTAGGGAAGTAATAAGGAGAGAACATAGCAGCAGGAATAGCACTATTAACCATGTGTAGACTACTTATAACGTTAGTGTTAAATTTATTAAGCCAGTAAAAATCGCTAGATCTAACCATATACCTTAGCTTATTAGTATTAGGATAAGCAAGAAATTAAGTAATAGCTTAGGGTTAGTCTAGGGTTAGAGAACAGTTTGTAAGAACCTTATTATAGTAGAAGCTTTAAACAGGCTTAGAAAGGAGGGGTTAGAGCTCCTACTAAGTAACTAATAAGAAATTAATAACTATGTAAAATAGCTTACTTAGTAACTTATAGAGATAGCTAATATAGTGGCACCTAAACGACCTTAAGGGTGCAGCAAACTATAGCCTTAGTAGAATAAAAGGGTAAAGGATATAATAATAGAGGCAAGATGTGCTAATAGGCAGTAGTGGTATTAACAGACATAGGAATTATAGCAGGCCTTAAAAGAAGCTATAGGAAAATAGGATTACGTAATCTTAGAGGAGAAGAGAAGTAGTTAGTAATAGGTAGTTAGTAAGTTATTTAGGTTTAAAGGGAGCCTCTAGACCCTAGAGCGCTAGGCCTAGCTATAGAGTGGACTTCCTCCTAAGATATAACAGGTCCTACTACTAACTTAGCTAGGAGATAATAGTAGGGAGGAGATAGTAAAGGTTATATATAAGGGCAAGGCAAAGGCATTTATAAAGAGGTTCTTTCCTTTATCTGCAGCTAGGGCTTTAAGTCTAGAAATAAAGGCAGAGATAAGATACTATAGTAATAATTAGGTAGCTCCTGTGTTTATAGAGGAGAAAATTAAAGAAGTTATAAAAAATACGGCAAGTTAGAAAGCCCTAGGGCCAGACGAGCTGCTAATAGGTTTCCTTAAGCTATATAAAGCAGCTCTAATATTGTGTTTAATATGTCTAGCTAATATATACTATGGTTTAGGACACTATCTAGCTACCTTCTAGCAAGCAAAGGTAGTAGTTCTATGCAAACCTAGGAAGACCCCTAAGGAGTTAGGCAGACCAGGGGGATAGAGGCCGATATTGCTATTAAATACAATGGGAAAAGTAATTAAAAGAGCTATTATAAGGAGGATTACTATTATAGCAAAGGAAGGCTATATACTACTAGATATATAAATAGGCAATAGGGCTGGCAGATTAACAGAAGTAGCACTAAGTATACTAAAAGAGATTATAAGGATAGTGTAGCATTACTAGGGAATAGTATTATTACTATAGCTGGATATTACTAGGGCGTTTAACACTATTAGCTATAAATGATTAATCCACACTATAAAGGAGTTAGGACTGCTAGGGTAAATGGCCAGATAGGCATAGGGCTTTATGTTAAAAAGGAGAGTATAATTAGCATTTAATGGATGTATTACTAAGGAAATCTAAGTTACTATAAGGGTTCTATAAGGGTTACTAGCGTTTCCTATCCTCTTCCTACTCTATATTATACTACTATATTAAAAACTAGTAGCAGCAGAATTAATATTAATATTAGGGTTCTTAGATAATATAAACATTATAGTATATAGAAAAACAGTAGAGGAGATAAAAGTATAACTAAAAAGAGCCTGGAGAATATGTAAGAAGTGGTTAAAGGAGTATAAGCTAAGGTTTAACCTAGGGAAGAGCAAGCTAATATACTTTATAAGGAAGAGGCAGGCGATTATAATAATGATCTAACTTAGAAGAGCAACAATATAACCAATATAATCAGTGTAATTTCTAGGGGTTTGGATTTACTAGAAGCTTTGTTAGTTAACCTATATAGAGAAGGTAAATGCTAAATTGTTATAATAGAAGTTAGTACTTACAGTGCTAGCTGCGTTTACGTAGGAATGCTAACTAGAGTGTGCAAGATCCCTTTATATATAGGTAATAAGAAGCACAATAGCCTATAGAGCTAGGATATACCACACCCATAGCAAGCTAGAAGGGGTAGTACAGGGGGTAGTAAAGGCATTTATAAGGGAATAGAATAAATACTTAAGGCAGGTTATAAGGGCATATAAGGCAATATTAGTAACACTCTTAGAAATGAAAGTAGTAGTACTGCTAGTGGATTTATACCTTAATTATATTAAATAATGATTCTACTAAAGACTTAAGGATAGTAGCATAGGTAAGAAAATATAGCAGGCCTGTAATTTAATAGTATTGCAGCTATAACGCTAAGGAAGGGGCCGCTAATATAATCACTATAAGGCGTTTCCTAATGCCCTTCCCCCCCTCTCTAGCAGCCTTATAGCTAGATAGGAATTAAAGAGGGAGTAGGAAAAATAGTAGATATAGCAGAGGCGCAAGGCTTGGGTGAGAAGAGGATAGGCAAAAGCAATAGTAATAAACAAGGAACCTAACTTTAAGAGTATAAAAAAGATAGCAAGGCTCTATAATAGCCTGCTAAAGCATAAATCTATAGCCTTAGTGTAGCTTTAAACGGAAAAAATAGGGCTGAATGCCTTCCTTTATAATAAACAGGTGCCTGAGGTAATATTACTAATATGTTAATGCTAGGGAGAAGACAAGGATATCTACCACCTTATCCTGTTATGCCCAGAATATAACTATTTAAGGCTAATCCTAGCGGTGCTAATAATAAGAGACCTATGGGAACTTAGAGCGGCGCTTAATAATAAAAAGCTAGCACTAAATATTATAAAGTAAGTGCTCTTAACTAGGCGACTTTAGTAGTACAGGTTAGCAGAGGAGCTTTATAAGGCATGGCAGATTTGTAATATTAAGGCTAAGAATAAGACTAGAGGTAACGGAAATAATAAAATAAAGAAGAAAGAGCCGGATTAAGAAGGGAGGTGCTTATAAGGGGTTTTTACTAATATACTAACCTTTTATATAAAGCACGACCACACTTCTGTCATTGTCTGCAGTTCCAGGGGAACTGGCAGATATCTTATACTAATGGTTGGAAATAATAAAGACTCTATATTAGAGGCTTAGCGGGAGCTATATGGAAGAATATGGGTTTTCTCCCCTATCTTAGGGTTTTTCCTATATTAAGAAGTTAGTTGATAAACTAGTTAGTGGCTCTAGCTACCTAGCGTACATGAATAATAATTCTCTTTTTAATACTATATTTCTTCTTAAGTAATGCCTTATTTTTTATTAGTTATAGATTTATATAAAAATTTATTAATTATTATACCTCTTATATTACTTACTTTCCTTATATAATATACTATTACTAGGGGGGGTAATTAATAATAAGGAATCTAATTCTATACTTCTTTTTTGTTTTAGGCGTAATACCGCGTCATATCCACGGTGTTAGCCGTTTCTTGCTTCCTTAGATTTATTATTAAAAGAAGAGTATAACTAGCATTTAATGGGTATATTAGTAAGAAAATCTAAGTTACTATAAGGGTTTTATAAGGGTTATTAGTATTTTCTATTCTCTTTCTGCTTTATATTATACTACTTTATTAAAGACTAGTAGTAGTAGAATTAATATTAATATTAGGGTTCTTAAATAATATAAATATTATAGTATATAAAAAGATAGTAAAGGAAACTAAAGTATAACTAAAAAGAGCCTAAAGGATATATAAGGAGTAGTTAAAGAAGTATAGGCTAAGGTTTAACCTAGGGAAAAGCAAGCTATTATACTTTATAAGAAAGAGGCAGGTAATTATAATAATAATTTAACTTAAAAGAATAATAATATAACTAATATAATTAGTATAATTCCTAGGGGTTTAGATTTACTAAAAGCTTTATTAGTTAACTTATATAAAGAAAGTAAATACTAAATTATTATAGTAAAAGTTAATACTTATAGTACTAGCTATATTTATATAGAAATACTAACTAAAGTATATAAGATCCCTTTATATATAAGTAATAAAAAGCATAATAGCCTATAAAGCTAGGATATATTATACCTATAGTAAGTTAAAAGGGGTAGTATAAGGAGTAATAAAGGTATTTATAAAGGAATAAAATAAATGCTTAAGGCAGGTTATAGGGGCATATAAAGTAATACTAGTAATACTCTTAGAAATAAAAGTAATAGTACTGCTAGTAAATCTATACCTTAATTATATCAAGTAATGATTTTACTAAAGACTTAAGGATAATAGTATAGGTAAAAAGATATAATAGGTATATAATTTAATAGTATTATAGCTATAATACTAAGAAAGAGGCTGCTAATATAATTACTATAAGGTATTTCCTAATGCCCTGCTCTTCCTCCTTAGTAGCTTTATAGCTAAATAAAAATTAAAAAAAGAGTAGGAAAAATAGTAAATATAGCAAAGGTATAAGGCTTAAGTAAGAAGAAAATAAGTAAAAGTAATAGTAATAAATAAGGAACCTAACTTTAAGAGTATAAAAAAAATAGTAAGGCTTTATAATAGCCTACTAAAGTATAAATCTATAGCCTTAGTATAGCTTTAAATAAAGAAAATAGGGCTAAATACCTTTCTTTATAATAAATAAGTACCTAAGGTAATATTACTAATATATTAATACTAGGAAGAAAATAAGAATATTTATTACTTTATCTTTTTATACCTAGAATATAACTATCTAAGGCCGATCCTAGTAGTACCTATAATAAGAGACCTATAAGAGCTTAGGGCAGCGCTTAATAACAAGAAGCTAGTACTAAATATTATAAAGTAGGTGCTTTTAACTAAGTAACTTTAGTAATATAGGTTAGTAAAGGAGCTTTATAAGGTACGGCAGATATATAATATTAAGGTTAAGAAAGGGACTAAAGGTAATAAAAATAATAAAATAAAGGAGAAAAAGCTAAATTAAAAGAGGAGGTGCTTATAAAGGGTCTTTATTAATATACTAACCTTTTATATAAAGCATAACTATACTTTTATTATTATCTGTAGTTCTAGGGGAACTGGTAGATATCTTATACTAATAGTTAAAAATAATAAAGACTTTATATTAAAGGCTTAGTAGGAGCTATATAAAAGAATATAGGTTTTCTCCCCTATGTTAGGGTTTTTTCTATATTAAGAAGTTAGTCAATGAACTAGATAGTGGCTCTAGCTACCTAGCGTACATGAATAATAATAGGTAATATTAACACCTTAAGCCATTTTATATAGCTTAGAAGCTAAAGCACTCCTTATAACTCTTTTAGACTTAGTTAAACTATATATTATAATATTTTCCTTTAAGGGTGAATTTAGAGGTATTATTATCCTTTCTTTTATTGCCTAGGATAATTATATAGCCTAGTTAAGAGCTAAGGTCTTTATTATTAGCAAAGGAGCTGTTAATAAAAACGTAAAGAGAGGCATTTTTTAGTAAGAGAGATATGTATTAAAGTCTACAGTCCTGATTATTAATTTGCTATTAAAGTCTTTTATTAAGCCTTAAAATATTATTGGATTCTGGTTATTAAACTTATATAATAATAAAAAGGTTATAAGATGCTTTAGGTTAGCATATAAGAGTAATATATGCTCCTTAGGCTTGTTATTTAATATATTTCGCTTAGTCGGTCGGGTTATTAACTTATAACAGCTTCTTTCCTTATACCTTTTATTATAAAAAGAAGGTATTATTATTAGCTTTGCTTAAAATGCAACTATTAAACATTAATAGTATTAAAATTATTAACCTCTCTTTTAGCTTTATAAGGAATTTGGCATTTTTTAATTTAGCCTCTTTATAATTAAAGAATTCGGCATTACTAAGTCCTAAGGTGTTGTTAGTCTGTATTCTAATAATTCTAAAGCAGGTGTTTTTACTAAAAGAAATAAAAAGGCAAGGGTTATATATAGAGGTTATTATCTGTAGCTTTTAATAATAATAATTAAAGTACATTAACTACTAATATATACCTGCTTTTGCGATTTTGTAAAGCAGCTTTATTATAACTATAATAACGTCTAGCGGGTAAAGATATATAATTTACATAGGAAGCTTTATAAGAATTATATAATTTAGCTTTATTTATAATTAAACGTATGCCTAGGTAATATCTCTAAGCTAAACTATAATACCTTTCTTTTTTAATAAGGGAGTAAGAGTAATAATAAGCCTTTAACTAGCTTTTTAAATTATTAGTAACTATATAAGAATAACCTCTTTTCCTTAATTACTATAGCCTTAGATAATATATTATGATTTTTTATATAAAGAGTTAGTTACCTTACCTTTAACTTCTCTTACTATTTATAAGCTAAAAAGTCTTTTGCCTCTATGCCTTTACAGGTTAAATTTTATAAATTTAAATATATTCCTAGCTAGTAAAGCATTAATTTCTACTTTATTAAAGAGTTTAAAAAGGTCTTTTAGGTATATTAATTTTTCCTTATATATAGAGATTAATTATAAGTTAAAAATCAGCCTTTTCTTTCTTAGTAAGAAAAGCCTTTGCTTAAGGGTATTTCCAGGGTCTTTTATATCCTCTTCATAGCAGAGTTATTAGGTTAGGGAAATTCTCGTGATTTTCGTTAGGTTTGGCGTCTTCTTGCCCTTAATTGTTTAGGCTATAGCCTTATATTTCTTAGGAAATTAAGGGTTTATTATCTTAAACCAGGTCTTCCTTATAAGACAATTTTACCTCTAGTAAGGTTATATATAGTTTAATAACTATAGACCGAAATTTCGTGGGGCTATAAGGCATCTTAATAATATAAGTCTCTCCTTTTATTAAAAAAAGCTTATATAGGCTAGTTTATCTACCTTTCTTATAATAAACTTATATATTAGAGTTTAAGGGAAGATTATATATTAATAGGGTTATTAGGCTATTTTAAGTATTAAGGGCATTATTAACTTAGTGCCTTATAAGACTATGTCTTGCTTTATTTATTGCTTTTTAAAGTATTTTAGCTTTTTAGGTAACTATAAAGCTTAAGAGGGAATTATTTATTATTCTTAGATAGGTTCTAAAGACTAAAAGAGTAGGGATAAGGCTATTTAGACTAGTAAAGTTATTAACTGCTTTAATAGCTATTTATAGTATTTGCTTTTTTAGGAGAAGACTGTTAGCCTTAGTCTTAATAATATTATATACTTTATAAAAAGGGGCATAATATTGCTTAAGTTTTCTAATACTACTATAAGCCTTAACAGGGACTTTATTAATATTAATTAATAGTAGTTAAGCTAAATGCCTAAATTTACTAGAAGCAAAGTTCCTTCTAGTATTATAAACTATCTAGTTTAGGGGTCTAAGATATGTATTAATTTAATATTTTTTAAGGGCATTCTAGATATCTTAAGCTTTTTATTATTAGGGTCTAAGAAACTAGGCAGCTTAAAATAATATTACTAAATTTATAATGTATAGGACTAGCTTCTTATTAATTTACATAATATTAATAAGAACCTTCTAGTTAAATTTAAGATTGTTTTTAAAAGTAAATTTAAATCTACTTAAAGCTTTTGTATTTATCTGGTATTAATAGCAAGTATATATGATTTTTCCTATGTTAGCCTTATTAAATTCTTTACTAGCCCTAGTAAGAAGGTTATTTAATTAGTTAATTAATAAATAACTAAATTAGTAATAAAGTTAATGGATTTTAGTTTTAAAAAGCATAAAAATAGCAGGTTCTTAAGAACTAGCTGTTTACTAAGGATATCCCTATTTTCTAATAATAAGTACCTTTTTATCTCCTTAAATTAAAAGATTCTTAAGATTATTAAGTTTAATACTTATTTTATCTATATTTATAATAAAATATAAAAACAGTGTAGTATTATTAAGCATATAAAAAGGTATTATGCTAAAAATCAGTAAAAGCTTTAAAATACTAGTTAAAGTTGCAGTACTAGCTCTAAAGGTACTGGTTTTTTAGTTAGAAAAATATTTAATTATAAGATTCTTTATAATTTTTATTAGAGCATTGACTTGGCCTTAGCTAGCAGTTAAAATTCCTAATACTTCTATATCTAAAAGTATACTATAGAATATATCCTCTATATATCTTATATTTATAAGATATACATATTATTAAGGTGTTTTATTAGTATTATAATTATAGGGAATCTTAAGAAATAAGGTATATTTAAAAGTATTATCCTGTAAGAAGTTTATAGTTAATGCTAAAAAGAGTAAGGGATTTAGTGCTTATATAAAGAATACTATAAAGGAAAGAGTATTATAAGCCTCTTTATTATCTGGTTTCTCTTTTTTATTAGTAGTAAGAAAAGCAGCATTCTAAGCAGCTTTTTTATACTTATCCTTATTATTATTATTAGTAGCAGTAAGTTAGGCTATTTTGCCTTCATAGGCCTATAGGAATGTATAGTATTAGCGTTTAAAAGGTGGTTTTTAGTGTTTTTTATTATTCTACTAAGTTGCTTTTACTTTCTTTTGCTTAAAGGCAGGATAATTAGTTAACTAGTATCCTTCTTTATAGTAAATAAAGCATTTCTTTAAGCTTGCTCTAGCTTAAGGTTTTTTATAATATATAGCTTATAAATATTATCAGTTTATAAACATTACTATATTAGTGTTTTAGTCTGTAAACTAGACAATAAGGGCATTATTATTAGTAGTTATTAGTAACTAACTTATAGAGGTTAGTAGTATGTCTATTGCTAAGAGGTAATTTTAAACATTACTAATAAATCCTTTAAAGGTTAGCACATTCTTAAATTTAGTATTATAGAAATTATTATTATTTTTTATTACTTATTATACTTAATAAAGAAGAATTGTATTTTGTTTAAGAGGGTTATAAAGGCTATTAAATATTTTCATAAGTTAATTAAAAAGGATTTCTAAGCATTTTAACTTATTCTTTATTAGGTGTTTTATAATAATATAGCAAAGGCATAAATCGGCAAATTATATTTTATAAAAACTTTTATTCTTAGGTGTTTTAAAGTGATTTTTAATGTTCTGAGTTATCTTCTTAAATAGGATTATCTTTACCTTAAAGTATTTAAGGAAGTATATATAGGCTTTACCTTAAAGTATAATAAAGAAGGCTTTTAAGTAAAGTAAGGGGAAAACTCCTACTTAAGAATATTTCTTTTTAAAATATAATAACTTCTTATTAATAAAGTTATATACTTCTCTAGAATATTATTCTTTTTTTATGTAAAGTCTCTTAAGAGTATTAAAGGCTTTTTAATTACTATTAAAAAGTATTCTGGTTAGGTTTTATAGTTCTGGTTAAGGGTCTTTAGTTAAATGAAAATCTTTATTATTATTAGAATCCTTGGTATTAGAAAATTCTAGTTATTAAGTCTCTTTTCCTTTTTTAGTTACTTTTTTTAGTAAAGGTTTATAATTTATATTAGGGTTAATATTTAAGATATTAACAAGATCTTTAGAGATATTTAATCTTAATCCTCTAGCTGTTTTAATACTATTATTATTAAGGTAGTTATATAGGGTATACTGAAGGTTAGTATTGCTTTTATTAAAAGCATCCTTAGTTTAATTTTTATAGTCCTGCTAGAAGTTAATAAGAAGATTATGCCCTTTTTTTTAATTAAGAATGTAATAGTTAATAGTATAGGCAATACGGTTATTAATTTATTATTTAGTGGCTATATTAATATTAATATTTTTAACTAACTTAGTCTAATTCTAGAATAGGATTAGGTAGTTCTTATAAAGTTTTTAAGGAAGAGTGCTCTTTAGAAGTTCTTTTTTATAGATATCTTTTTAGAGCTATTTATTAAAATTATTTATTTTTCCTTAGCTTAAAGACATTTTAGTGTTTTAGGCTTTATATTTAGTACTAATTAAAGCAGTTAGCATTAGTTCTCTATAAATAATAGTAAAGATCTGGTTTTAATTATAAATAAGTAATAGTTAATAATAAAAAAGAAGATTTATAAGAGTTAAGTCTTCTTATTATTATAAATAAGTAGCAAAAGTTAATAATTAAAGAAATAATCCTTTAGTTAGTATAATATTAGAATTTCTTATAGTTATATAAGTAAAAGCATTTAGATAAATCTCTTCTAAGTATAACCTAGCAAATCTATGGTTATTAGTAACCACTAATTAGTATTAGTAATGCATAGGTTATAAGTATACTATAGTATAAATATAAGGGGGGTAAAGTTTAATAATTAATTTATATATTCTTCTAAGAGAAAGAAGCAGGCTATAATATAGAGGTGTAGTGTTATGGCCACGGTATAGCCCTAGGTTATATAACCTATAATCTAGCTAATTAGGGTGTATGTACTTTATATGCAACTTATAATTCCTGGTTAATGTGGCGTATCCCTTCCATCCTCCATACGAGCGATTCCAACAGTTTTTATTATTTATAAAAGAACTATTAATAAAGATATAAAGAGCAGCGTTTTTTAGTAAGAGAGATATATATTAAAGTCCATGGTCTTAATTATTAATTTACTATTAAAGCCTTTTATTAAGCCTTAAAATATTATTAGATTCTAGTTATTAAACTTAGGCAGTAATAGAAAAATTATAAGATGCTTTAGGTTAATATATAAGAGCAATGTATGCTCCTTAGGCTTATTATTTAATATATCTTACTTAGTTAGTTGGGTTATTAACTTATAATAGCTTCTTTCCCTAGGCTTTTTATTATAAAAAGAAAGTATTATTATTAACTTTACTTAGGATATAGCTATTAAATATCAGTAGTGTTAAAATTATTAACTTCTCTTTTAGCTTTATAAGGAATTCGGCATTTTTTAATTTAATCTCTTTATAATTAAAGAATTTAGCATTACTAAGTCTTAAGGTGTTGTTAGTCTGCATTCTAATAATTTTAAAGCAGGTGTTCTTGCTAGAAGAAATAAGGAGGTAAGGGTTATATGTAGAGGTTATTATTTATAGCTTTTAATAATAATAATTAAAATACGTTAACTACTAATACATGCCTGCTTTTGCGATTCTATAAAGCAGCTTTATTATAACTATAATAACATCTAGCAGGTATAGGTGTGTAATTTATACTAAAAGCTTTATAAGGATTGTGTAATTAAGCTTTATTTGTAACTGTATATATGCTTAGGTAATATCCCTAAGCTAAACCGTAATGCCTTCCTTTTTTAATAAGGGAGCAAGGGTAATGATAAGCCTTTAACTAGCTTTTTAAATTATTAGGGACTATGTAAGAATGACTTCTTTTTCTTAGTTACTATAGCCTTGGATAATATATTATAATTTTTTATACGGGGAATTAGTTCCTTTACTATTAATCTTATATATTATCTGTGAACTAAAAAGTCTCTTGCTTCTATGCTTTTAAGGGTTAAATTAAACAAATTTAAACACATTTCTTACTAGCAGAGTATTAATCTTAGCCTTGTTAGAAAGTTTAAAGGGTTCTTCAGGTGTGGTGATCTTTCCTTATACATAGAGGTAAATTATAAGTTAAAAATCGGCCCTTTCTTTCTTAGTAAGAATAGCCTTTGCTTAAGGGTATTTCCGGGGTCTTTTACGTTCTCTTTATGGCAGGGTTATTACTATGTTAGTTAGAGTTGTAAGGTTATTAGGGGGATTTTTATGATTTTTATTATAAGCCGGGGGATTCTTATGAATTTCGTCTTAAGCCGGATCTTCCTTATAAGAAGATTCTATCTCTAGTGGGGTTATATATAGTTTAATAACTATACACAAAAGTTTTATAGGGCTATAAGGCATTTTAATAATATAAGTCTTTTCTTTTATTAAGAAAAGCTTATAAGGGCTAGTTTATTTGCCTTTTTTATAATAAACTTATATATTAAAATTTAAGGGAAGAGTATATATAAGCAGGGTTATTAGGCTATTACAGGTGTTAAGAGCATTATAGACTTAGCGCCTTATAAGACTACATCCTACTTTATTTATTGCTTTTTAAAGCATTTTAGCTCTTTAAGTAATAGTAAAACTTAAAGGGGAATTATTTATTAGTCTTAAATAGGTTTTAAAGACTAAGAGGGTAGGAATAAGGCTATTTAGACTAGCAGAGTCATTAACTACTTTAATAGCTATTTAGAGTATTTACTCTTTTAGGAAAAGACTATTAGCTTTAGTCTTAATAATATTATATACTTTATAAAAAGGGGCATAATATTGCTTAAGTTTTCTAATACTATTATAAGCCTTAACAGGGACTTTATTAATATTAATTAATAGTAATTAAGCTAAATGCCTAAATTTACTAGAAGTAAAGTTTCTTTTAGTATTATAAACTATTTAGTCTAGGGGTTTAAGATATGTATTAATTTAGCACTTTTTAAGGGCATTTTAAATATCTTAAGCTTTTTATTATTAGGGTTTAAAAAAGCAGGCAGCTTAAAATAATATTACTAAATTTAAAACATATAGGACTGGCTTTTTATTAATTTACATAATATTAATAAGGATCTTATAGTTAAATTTAAGATTATCTTTAAAAGTAAACTTAAATCTACTTAAAGCTTTTGTATTTATTTAGCATTAATAGTAAGCATGTATAATTTTCCTTATATTAGCCTTATTAAATTCTTTACTAGCCGTGGTAAGAAGGTTATTTAATTGGTTAATTAATAGATAACTAAATTAGTAATAAAGTTAATAGATTTTGGTTTTAAAAAGCATAAAAATAGCAGGTTCTTAAGAACTAGCTGTTTACTAAGGATATTTTTATTTCCTAATAATAGGTACCTTTTTATTTCCTTAAATTAAAAGATTCTTAAGATTATTAAGTTTAATACGTATTTTATCTATATTTATAATAAAATATAAAAATAGTATAGCACTATTAAGCATATAGAAGGGTATTATGCTAAAAATTATTAAAAGCTTTAAAATACTAGTTAAATTTATAATACTAGCTCTAAAGGTAATAGTTCTTTAGTTAGAAGAATATTTAATTATAAGGTTCTTTATAATCTTTATTAAAGCATTAACTTAGCCTTAGCTAGCAGTTAAAATTCCTAATGCTCTTATATTCGGAAGTATATTATAGAATATATCTGCTATATATTTTATATCTATAAGATATATATATTATTAAGGTTTTTTATTAGTATTATAGTTATAGGGGTCCTTAAGAAATAAGGTATATTTAAAAGTATTATCCTATAAGAAGTTTATAGTTAATACTAAAAAAAGCAGGGAATTTAGTACTTATATAAAGAATATTATAAAGGAAAGAGTATTATAAGCCTCTTTATTATCTAGTTCCTCTTTTTTATTAGTAGTAAGAAAAACAGCATTTTAAGCAGCTTTTTTATGCTTATCCTTACTACTATTATTAGTAGTAATAAGTTAGGCTAATTCACCCTTATAGGCCTATAGAAATATATAGTATTAGCATTTAAAAGGTGGTTTTTAGTGTCTTTTATTATTTTATTAAGTTGCTTTTGCTTTCTTTTGCTTAGAGGTAGGATAATTAATTAACTAGCATTTTTCTTTATAGTATATAAAGTATTTCTTTAAGCTTACTCTAGCTTAAGGTTTTTTATAATATATAGCTTATAAATAGCGTTAGTCTGTAAACATTATTATATTAGTATATTAGTCTATAAACTAGGTAATAAGGGCATTTAAATTGTTATTAGTAGTTATTAGTAACTAACTTATAAAGGTTAGTAGTATGTTTATTGCTAAGAGGTAATTTTAAAAATTACTAATAAATCCTTTAAAGATTAGTACATTCTTAAATTTTGTATTATAAAAGTTATTATTGTTTTCTATTACTTGTTATACTTAATAAAGAAGGATTATATCTTTTTTAAGCGGGTTATAAAGGCTATTAAATATCTTTATAAGTTAATTAAGAAGTATTTCTAAGCATTCTGACTTATTTTTTATTAGATGTTTTATAATAATATAGTAAAGATATAGATTAGTAAATTGTATTTTATAGAAGGTCTTATTTTTAGGTGTTTTAAAGTGATTTCTAATATTCTAAGTCATCTCCTTAAATAGGATTATCTTTACCCTAAAGTATTTTAGAAAGTATATATAAGCTTTACCTTAAAGTATAATAAAGAAAGCTTTTAAGTAAAGTAAGGGGAAAACTCCTGCTTAAGAACATTTCTCTTTAAAATATAGTAATTTCTTATTAATAAAGTCATATACTTCTCCAGAATATTATTCTTTTTTTTAATAAAGTTTTGTTGAAAATTACAGGGAATTTTCAGCACTCTAGTGGTTAAGATATAGGTATCTCCTGGGTGGTCAGACAGACCCACTTTTACAGCTAATAAGATTATTTTAGCAGCTGCAGGTAAGAAAATTAATAACTATTAACAACTAGCATTAACCTTTTATACCTTATTATAAGCTAATAATAGCTATAAAATATATAAAAATATAGAAATTTAAAGCTCTTTTAATTACCCTATAGCTAATAATAAATGCACAAAAACGCGACTAGTAGGTTAGTAGCTAGCTAGCTACTAAAGCTACTAAAGGTTAAAATCTTAACCTTTAGAGAAAAATTCTGCTAATTTAGAATTTAAAAAAGCAGGGCAATAACTTAACTGCTTTTCTTTATAGAAAAGTAGGTTACCCTATAGGTTATATTAATTTATAAATATCTTAATAACTAAAGGTCTTAGAAAAGTCTTAGGAATACTATTAGAATTAGGGAATTTAGGGCTTTTTTTTTATATAATAAAAAAATTTTAAGTAAAATTTAGAAAATTAAAAAAGTTAAATATAAGACATATTAGCACCTAGTTTATTAGGCTATAAGTTTATTTTTTGTTTTTATATATAAATAATTTTTATAGAAAAAGAAAAGTAGCATATAAAACCCAGCTAGTAGCCGTAGGGCCTAAAAAAGGTTAGTAGGTATATAAGGAAGCTATATACACTTCCTTACCAGACCTGATAGCTATTACTACTACTAAATACTAGAAATTCTATAGAAATTCTATATAAATCTAGTATAACTTGCCCTATAAATCCAGTGTAAACCTTTAAGATACCTACTATTTTTAATAGGTTATAAGCCCGGAAGTAATCTATAAAGGTTAAAATAACTGATTTTATAGAGGGCAAAATAGCTGCTTTTTAATTAAGCAAAAAACCACTACTTTTTACAAATCCCTTCTAAATTCCTAAAAAATAAAAGAAGGTCTACATTTCTAACTATTTAAAAGCCCTATAAATAAATTTCATAGACAACTTAACTTATTTTACAAAGGGCCACTACCCTATAGTAAAAAACAGTCGCTTTATAAGAGTTTATAATAAAGGTTAATAAAGATTACTAGGGGGCTATAAGCCGGCAAACCAGCTATAATATTAAACTTAAGAGGGTTATAAATAAGCAGAGTTCTGATATAATGAATCTAACTGATAATTTAAATAAATTATCTAAAGCTGTTAATAAATTAATAGCAGGCCAAGGTTAAGGTTAAGGCTAAGGTTAAGGTTAAGGTTAAGGTCATACCTAAGGCCAAGGCCAAAGTTTAGATTCTAGAAAGAATACTATAACCTCTTCTTTTAATAATTCTATTACTAAAGAATTTAATAAGAAGGTTTATAGCTTTTTAAAGGGTGCTAAGCTAAAGGGTACTAAAAATTTTAATTAATAAAAGCAGGCCCTAGGCATTTAATTTAAAGCTTTAGGAATTCCTGATTTTCTTAAGAATTCTAACCTAGCTTTAACCCTCCTAGACTCTAATTAAGCTATAATTCTTATAGTTATAAGAGATAGCTGTACTAAAGGTCCCTAAGCTGCTATAGTTTAATAAGAAAACCCCTTAGCTGTTTATAAATCCTTAGTTAGGTAGTATTCTTATAGTATAAAGATATAAAGAGGGTTATTATATAGCTAATTTTATGCCCTAAATTTCTAAAATTTTAAAGGGACATTAGAGGCTTTTAATACTGCTTTTAATAACTATTTAGCTAGATTATCTATCTCTAAGATATAAATTACCCTTATAGATTAAGTTAATTAGTATTTACAGTCTTTAAAAGGGATTTTTCCTTAGTAGGCTAAAAGGTAGAGATACTTTATAAGAGTAAATAGAGCTTTAAATATTTCTAATAACACTTTAAATCTCTAGTTCCTAATAGTAGATTTATTAAAAAAATAAGGGAATAAAAGCTCTATAGTCTTAAAAGCCTTAAATTATAAAGCATTAGGTTATAAAAATAAGAACTCTTAGAACTCTAAAGGTCCTAAATCTTTTAAAAATAAAGAAAAAGGAAAGTCTTCCCTTAAAAAGTCTTTTAATAAAGGAAATAAGGTAAGACCTAAGAAAGGTTATTAGAAAGGCAAAAAACCTTCTAAAAAGGCAGCAGAAGAAGGATTAAATGGTTCTTTTATATTAGGTAATTATAATCTCTTTAATAGGGTATATAACCTAGAGAATAATAGTAATAGTAGCTCTAAAGCTTTTAATTTAAAAGCCTCTTTAAAATCAGATATAAAAGAGAAAATAACCACTCCTAAGGTTACTTTAGAAGCTATAAATTATACCTATAGTTATAAAGGCATAAGGCATGCTTTACTTTATAATACTAGTTTTATAGTATATTTAGTAAATTCTAAAGAGAATTTAAGTAACTATATCTCTTATAAAAAGGGAGAAGCTAAGCCTATTATAACTACTAGAGGGAAAATCTACCCTAAGGGCTATAGTAATGCTAAATTCTAGGTGCTCTATTACTTAAAACCTGAAAAATATAGGACCCTTACTCTAAAAGGAGCCTTATATTTCCCTAGGCTAGATATTAATATCTATAGTAGTTTAAAATACTATACTTTAAGGGGTTATATTATAAAGAATAACCTATACCTTATAGACAGATCCTGTATTAGTATCTTAAACTATAAGAAACATGGTTTTTTCTTTTAACTTTAGGGCTAGTATATACTTATATTATGGGATAATAATAGTAATAATAGCTACTACTTTAACTATTTTATTTATTAAGCTAGCCACCCTATAAAGGTTTAAATACCCTTTAAAGAGTCTATTTAAGGCTTTAATACTAAGGATTTTAGAGATTTAAAGGGGAGTTTACTTATAGCCCCTCTTCTTATAAAGCCTATAGTCCTAAGCTAGGTCCTCTAAAGAAAGCCCCTTAGAGGATAGAAATTAAGCTTAGAAGAGCTATTAAAGCCCCTAGAAGCCTTTAAGGCCTAGTAGGGGGCTAGGGGAGGAGGCCTTATGCCTTTCTCTTTATCCTATAAGGATTTATAAATAAATCCTTAGGACCTTTATTAAAAGCTATTAAAATTAGCTAGAATTTAGTATATCTAATTAGGGTATATAGGGCTTACATTACTAAAGAAAATAGCCCTAATTACTAAAGGAATCCCTGATTTTGTAGAGGTTAAAAATCAGGATTTTAGGTGCTTAGCTTGTAATTTAACTAAGATTACTAAAAGACCTAGTAAATAACCTATTTCTAACCCTCCTAAGTCTCTAAATTATATAAAGGGAAATACCCTAAAAATCAGTTTATTACCTTATAATAAGTAGTTAGTAAGTCTTATTTTAGTAGATAGAAAAAGTTACTATAAATAGTACTTTTTAATAGCTAATAAGGAAGGTAATACTGTTTTTATAGTATTAAAGGGATTCTTTAAAGGGCTTAAAAATTAGTATAGCACGTACCCTAAACACTTCCACTTTAACAGGGGATTAAAGGTTAATTCTAATAGCTAAAATTAGCTAGTAAAGAAGGGAATTAAATTTATAACTTCTAGCCCCTATATTTATAAGCAAAATAGGCTAGCTAAGCATTTAATACACACTATTATAAATAGATTATAAGCTACCCTATATTAGGCAGGCTTACCTCTCTATTTATAGTGCTTTACCCTCCCTGCTATTATTAATTTAATAAATATAACAGTAAATAGCACTAAATCTAAGAGCCTAGCTTAAATACTTTTTAAGGAATTTAATTACCCTATAGAGAATAATTTTAGCTTTATTAAAGCTATAGGATTATATTGTCAGGTCCTAATTCCTATAGAAAAAAGGGTAAAAGCTTAAAAGCTAGCCCTTAAAACTATCTTTAAAAGGTTACTCTTAACCTTAGGTTTAAAAACTTACCTTATTTATATTCCTTTTAAGAACTTAGTATTTAAAACTAGTTTTTTAAAGATTATAAAGCCTATAAGACCTATATTTAAGGGCTTACCTAGATATCCTATAGTGGTTTTAAAAGGGGACTTTATCTTAAAACCCTCTAACTAGAATAATTCTTTAAAAGGGGAAAGCTAAAATTATAAAAGCTAAAATTATAATTCTAATCTTATTATAAAGGATTTTCTACAAGAGGATTACCCTAGACCTCAGGATTAAATAGTTACCCTAGAGCCAAAGCTAGAAACAGAGCCAGCCATAGTCCTAAAGCCAGATATCTTAAAAGATGCCTCTTCTAAAGAAAATTCAGATAAAATAAATATTAATATAGCACTCTTAATAAAAGAGATTTACTATAATGCCTAACAGAAGCTAAAGAATAATCAGCCTACCCTAAACCCTAAATCTTAGAAATAAGCCTTAAAAAGTCTATAAAAAAAGGAATAGCTTAAAGCTATATATAGTAAATTTAAACAGCTATTATAGTCCAGAACCTTTAACTTTATAAGCATTAACCAAGTCCCTAAAGGTTAAAAAAATCCTAAAGAATAGGCTAGTTTTAAAGCTTAAGAAGGATAAAGAAAATAATCCTTTAAAGTATAAAGCTAGGCTAGTAGCTAAGGGTTTTATATAAATAAAAGGTTTAGATTATATAAAAACTTTTACTATAATTAGTATTCCCCCTAGCTAGCGGATTTTACTAGCCCTAGCTGCTTAGTATAACTAAGAAGTTAAATAAGTTAATTTTATAGGTGCTTTTTTAAATAGTACCCTAAAGGAATTAATTTATATATAAATTCCAAAGGGATTTACTAAATTAATAGAGGCTAACCCCTCCTTAGTTAATATAGCTAAGAAGTATAGTTATAAGGCTTTTATAAATTAAGTAATTATACTAAGAAAGTCCTTATATAGTCTAAAGTAAAGCTTTAGAGAGTAGTAGTAAGCACTAACCTTAGTGCTTAAATCCCTTAAATTTAGCCCCTTAGTATCAGACCTAGCTATATTTTATAACCAGGACTCTAAGACCTTTATTATAATATATATTAATAATTGTCTTCTTATAGGGCCTAATCTACCCTATATACAGAAGCTTAAAAAGCAGATATATAAGGCCTATTCTATAAAAGATAGAGGGCCTGTAGAATTCTTCCTAGGGGTTTAAATTCTTTAAAATAGAAGGGATAAAATCATCTAAATTCACTAATCCTAGGATATTTTAAAAGCCCTAGAGAGGTTTAGTCTTTTAGACTATAAACCTATTGGAATTCCTATACAACTAGGGGTTTTAAATCCCTAGCTTTTAAAGCCTCTTATAGCTAAAGATATAAAGCTATACCAGAGTATAATAGGTACTATAATATACCTTATGCTGCTTATAAGACCAGATATAGCTTTTACCCTACAGTAGCTATTAAAAGCCCTAGCCGCACCTTATATAGATTACTTAAATACAGCTAAAAGCCTGCTTAGGTATCTATCTAGCACTTAAAGACTAGCTATATCTTATAAGGGTCCCCTATTAAAAGCTAGTAAATCTAGTATATTAGATATGTTACTTAGATTTTGTAATAGTGATTTTACAGGAAATAAAAGGTCTTTTAAATCTACCTATACATACCTTTATAAGCTAGCTAGGGGCCTTATAAGCTAGAAGTTTAAAAAGGCTTCTACTATAGCTTTATTAACTACAGAAGCTAAATTTAATATAATTTATAAGGCTTTTTAAGAATTAAAGTAGCTAGAAGGGATATTTATAAAGCTTAAAATGCCTTTAAACCCTCCTATTTAACTTTATTATAATAACTAAAGTGCTATAAAAACAGCTTATAATCCTGCTCTCTATAGCTATATAAAGCATACCCTTCTGAAATTCCACTATAACTAGTAGCTTATATTCTCTAGATTAGCTAAAATACAGTACTTAAATACAAAGAAAATACTAGCTAATAGATTAACTAAGCCTTTAACTATTCCTATCTATAAGGCTTTTATAGAGCTTATAGGACTAGGGGCCCTATAATTATCTATCTAGTTATATAACATTCTTATTAAAAAAGCGCCTTTTTAAGGTTACTAAAAACACTTGCAAAAATTCAGAAATTTACAAAAATAAACCATGCCTTTAACAGGCCCTTTTTTAGCAAATTGTATGCTAATAACAGCGTTTTTTCAACTACCCTATAGCCCCAAAGCAGGGCTATATTCTCTATACCTTTGAATTTTTAAATTAGATTATTTGGAAATCTGTTGAATTATTTTGCACAACCCTTCCTTCTAATCCCTAAGACTTCTTCAGAGGGGGTAAGGTTAATAATTAATTTATTATGTATTCTAAAAGAGAGAGAAGTAGGCTATAATGCAGAGGTGTGATGTTGTGGCCATGTTACAGCCCCAGGTTACATAACCTGTAATTTAGCTAATTAAAGTGTATGCATTCTATATATAACCTATAATTCCTAGTTAATATAGCATATCCCTTCTATTCTTTATATAAGCAATTCTAATACTTGCAAATTTTTTTTTTATTAAAGAAAAGGAATTACTCCAAAAAAATACATAAAACGCCTTAATAATTAAATATTAATAAACCGGTAATAAAGCGAAAAACATCCTCTAAATAAATGACTTTTATTAGTTAAGGTTAAATAGTTATAGGGCTAAAGAATATTATAGGAGCTAAAGAGTGTAATTCCCACGTTCAATCCTACCAAATTAAGCGCTTATAATTACGTTCGAATTTATTAAACTTAAACTCTTTACCAGGCGCTTAACTTACTATTAAATTTAGTAAGGAATTAGGACTTTTCTATTCTTTAGCGGCTCTGGCAGCGGCTCTTATAGCAATTCTTATAACAGGTCTTTTAACCTATCCTTTCACACGGATTTAGACTTTATTTTTTATTATAAAGGTCTTAAGAGCTTTATTTAGTAAAGCTTTTATTATTATATCTACAGGATTATTATTACTATTAATCCATTATATCTTAGCTATTTCTTTCCTTTTATATAACTGCCTTAAAGCTATAATATTAATTATTAGCCTCTTTTTCTTTATTATCCCTAGCTTAATAATATATTTATATAATAAGAAAGAGTTAGTATATATAATTATTAGGATTTTCAGCTTATTAATTCGGTTAGTAATAATATTTAAAGTAGTGCTTATTATATAGGTAATATTAATACCTTAAACCATCCTATATAGCTTAGAAGCTAAAGTACTTTTTATAACTCTTTTAGACTTAATTAAGCCATATATTATAATATTTCCTTTAAGGGTGAATTTAGAGGTATTATTATTCTTCCTTTTATTGCCTAGGATGATTATATAGCCTAGTTAAGAGCTAAGGTCTTTATTATTTATAAAAAAACTATTAATAAAAACATAAAGGGCGGCGTTTTTTAGTGAGAAAGGTATATATTAAAGTCCATAGTCTTAATTATTAATTTATTATTAAATTCTTTTATTAAGCCTTAAAATATTATCGGATTCTGGTTATTAAACTTAGGTAGTAATAAAAAGATTATAAGATGCTTTAGGTTAACATATTAGAGTAATATACGCTCCTTAGGCTTATTATTTAACATATTTCGCTTAGTTAGTCGGGTTATTAACTTATAATAGCTTCTTTCTTTATGCCTTTTATTATAAAAACAAGGTTTTATTATTAGCTTTGCTTAAAATATAACTATTAAACATTAATAGTATTAAAATTATTAACTTCTCTTTTAGCTTTATAAGAAATTCAGTATTTTTTAATTTAGCCTCTTTATAATTAAAGAATTTAGTATTGCTAAGTTCTAATGTATTATTAGTCTGTATTTTAATTATTCTAAAGTATAAGCTTTCCTTTGTAAAAATAAGGAGATATAGGTCATAGGTAGAGGTAATTATCTAAAGCTTTTAATAATAATAATTAAAGTATATTAACTACTAATATATGCCAGCCTCTGCTATTCTATATAGCGGCTTAATTATAACTATAATAACGTCTGGCGGGTAAAGATATATAATTTATATAGGAAGCTTTATAAGAATTATATAATTTAGCTTTGTCTGTAATTAAATGTATGCCTAGGTAATATCTTTAAGCTAAACCATAATGCCTTCCTTTTTTATTAAGAGAGTAAGGGTAATAATAAGCCTTTAACTAGCTCTTTAAATTATTAGTAACTATATAAGAATAACTTCTTTCCCTTAGTTACTATAGCCTTAAATAACATATTATAATTTCTTATATAGGGAGTTAGTTACCTTACCTTTAATTTCTCTTACTATTTATAAGCTAAAGAGTCTTTTACCTCCATGCCTTTATAGGTTAAAGTTTATAAATTCGAATATATTCCTTACTAGTAAAGCATTAATTTTTACTTTATTAGAGAGTTTAAAATGTTCTCTAGGTATATTAATTTTTCCTTATATACAGAGGTTAATTATAAGTTAAAAATCAGCCTTTTCTTTCTTAGTAAGAAAAGCCTTTACTTAAGGGTCTTTTTAGGGTCTTTTACGTCCTTTTTATAGCGGAGTTATTAGGTTATTAGGGGGGTTCTTATAGGTTTTGTCCCCTTAAACCAGGTCTTCCTTATAAGAAGATTTTATTTCTAGTAAGGTTATATATAGTCTAATAACTATAGACTGAAATTTTATAAAGCTATAAGGTATCTTAATAATATAAGTCTTTCCTTTTATTAAGAGAAGCTTATAAGGGCTAGTTTATTGGCCTTTTTTACAATAAACTTATATATTAGAATTTAAGAGAAGAGTATATATAAGCAGGGTTATTAAGCTATTATAGGTATTAAGAGCATTATAGACTTAGCGCCTTATAAGACTACGCCTTGCTTTATCTATTACTTTTTAAAGTATTTTAGCTCTTTAGGTAACTATAAAGCTTAGGGGGGAATTATTTATTATCTTTAGATAGGTTCTAAAGACTAAGAGGGTAGGAATAAGGCTATTTAGACTAGTAGAGTCATTAACTGCTTTAATAACTATTTATAGTATCTACTCTTTTAGGAAAAAACTGTTAGCTTTAGTCTTAATAATATTATATACTCTGTAAAGAGGGGTATAATATTACTTAAATTTTTTAATGCTATTATAAGCCTTAATAGGGACTTTATTAATATTAATTAATAATAGTTAAGCTAAATACCTAAATTTACTAAAAGCAAAGTTTCTTCTAGTATTATAAACTATCTAGTCTAGGGGTTTAAGATATGTATTAATCCAGTATTCTTTAAGGGCATTTTAAATATCTTAAGCTTTCTATTATTAGGGTCTAAGAAAGCAGGCAGCTTAAAATAATATTACTAAATCTATAATATATAGGACCGGCTTCTTATTAATTTATATAATATTAACAAGGACTTTATAGTTAAATTTAAGATTATCTTTAAAAGTAAACTTAAATCTATTTAAAGCTTTTATGTTTATTTAACATTAATAGCAAGCATATGTGATTTTTCCTATATTAGCCTTATTAAATTCTTTACTAGCCCTGGCGAGAAGGTTATTTAATTAGTTAATTAATAGATAACTAAATTAGTAATAAAGTTAACGGATTTCGGTTTTAAAAAGCATAAAAATAGCAGGTTTTTACAAACTAGCTATCTACTAAGGATATTCCTATTTCCTAATAATAGGTACCTTTTTATCTTCTTAGATTAAAAGATTCTTAAGATTGTTAAGTTTAATACTTATTTTATTTATATTTATAATAGAATATAAAAACAGTATAGTACTATTAAGCATATAAAAAGATATTATACTAAAAATTATTAGAAGCTTTAAAATACTAGTTAAAGTTATAGTACTAGCTTTAAAGGTAATAGTTTTTTAGTTAGAAGAATATTTAATTATAAGGTTTTTTATGATTTTTATTAAAGCGTTAACTTAGCCTTAGCTAGTAGTTAAAATTTCTAATGCTTTTGTATCTGGGAGTATACTATGGAATATATCTACTATATATCTTATATTTATAAGATACACGTGTTATTAAGGTTGTTTATTAGTATTGTGGTTATAGGGGTCCTTAAGAAATAATATATATTTAAAGGTATTATCCTATAAGAAGTTTATAGTTAATACTAAAAAGAGTAGGGGATTTAGTGCTTATGTAAAGAATACTATAAAGGAGAGAGTATTATAAGCCTCTTTATTATTTAGTTTCTCTTTTTTATTAGTAGTAAGGAAAGCAGCGTTTTAAGTGGCTTTTTTATGCTTATCCTTACTACTATTATTAGTAGCAGTAAGTTAGGCTATTTTGCCTTTATAGGCCTGTAGAAATGCATAGTATTAGTATTTAAGAGGTGGTTTTTAGTGTTTTCTATTATTTTACTAAGTTGCTTTTGCTTTCTTTTACTTAAAAGTAGAATAGTTAGTTAACTAGCATTCTTTTTTATAGTATATAAAGCATTTCTTTAAGCTTACTCTAGCTTAAGGTTTTTTATAATATATGGCTTATAAATATTATTAATCTGTAAACATTGCTATGTTAGTATTATAGTCTGTAGACTATATGATAAGGGCAGTTGAATTGTTATTAGTAGTTATTAGTAACTAACTTATAGAGGTTAGTAGTATATCTATTGCTAAGAGGTAATTTTAAAGATTACTAACAAATCCTTTAAAGGTTGGCATATTCCTGAATTTAGTATTATAAAAATCATTATCATTTTTTATTGCTTATTATACTTAATAAAGAAGGATTGTATCTTACTTAAGAGGGTTATAAAGGATATTAAATATCTTTATAAATTAGTTAAGAAGGATTTCTAAGTATTTTAATTTATTCTTTATTAGGTGCTTTATAATAATATAGCAAAGGCATAAATTAGCAAATTGTGTTTTATAGAAGCTCTTATTCTTAGGTGTTTTAAAGTAATTCCTAATATTCCAAGTTATCTCTTTAAATAAAATTATTTTTACTTTAAAGTACTTAAGGAAGTATATATAGGCTTTACTTTAAAACATAATAAGAAAGGCTTTTAGGTAAAGTAAGGAGAAAACTCCTACTTAAGAATATTTCTCTTTAAAATATAGTAACTTCTTATTAATAAAGTTATATACTTCTCTAGAATATTATTCTTTTTTTTAGTAAAGTTTCTTAAAAGTATTAAGGGCTTTTTAATTACTATTAGAAATTATTCTAGTTAGGTTTTATAGTTCTGGTTAAAGGTCTTTAGTTAAATAAAAATCTTTATTATTATTAGAATCCTTATTATTATTCATGTACGCTAGGTAGCTAAAGCCACTATCTAGTTCATTAACTAACTTCTTAATATAGGAAAAACCCTAAAATAGAGGAGAAAACCTATATTCTTCTATCTAGCTCCTGCTAAGCCTCTAATATAGAGTCTTTATTGTTTTTAACTATTAGTATAAGATATCTGCTAGTTCCCTGGAACTGCAGATAATAATAGAAGTATGGTTATGCTTTATATAAAAGGTTAGTATATTAGTAGAAACCCCTTATAAGCACCTCCCCTTTTAATCTAGCTTTTTTTCCTCTTTTTTGTTATTTTTATTACCTTTAGTCCCTTTCTTAACCTTAATATTATATATCTGCCATGCCTTATAAAGCTCCTCTACTAACCTATACTACTAAAGTTACTTTGTTAAGAGCACCTACTTTATAATATTTAGTGCTAGCTTTTTATTATTAAGTGCTGCTCTAAGCTCTTATAGGTCTCTTATTATAGGCACTGCTGGAATTGGCCTTAGATGGTTATATTCTAGGCATAAAAGGATAAAGTAATAGATATCCTTATTTCCTCCCTAGTATTAATATATTAGTAATATTACCTTAGGCACCTGTTTGTTATATGAAAAGGTATTTAGCCCTATTTTCTCTGTTTAAAGCTATACTAAGGCTGTAGATTTATACTTTAGTAGGCTGTTATAAAGCCTTACTATCTTTTTTATACTCTTAAAGTTAGGTTTCTTATTTATTACTATTGCTTTTACCTATCCTTTTCTTACTTAAGCCTTATGCCTTTGCTATATTTACTATTTTTCCTACTTCTTTTTTAATTTTTATCTAGCTATAAGGCTGCTAGGGAGGGGGGGGGGAGCATTAGGAAACACCTTATAGTAATTATATTAGCGGCCTCTTCCTTAGCGTTATAGCTGTAATACTATTAAATTATATACCTGTTATATCTTCTTACTTATACTCTTATTCTTAAGTCTTTAGTAGAATTATTATTTAATATAATTAAGGTATAGATCTACTAGTAGTACTGCTGCTTTTATCTTTAAGAGTATTATTAGTATTGCCTTATATACCCTTATAACCTGCTTTAAGTATTTATTTTATTCCCTTATAAATACCTCTGCTACCCCTTATATTACTCCTTTTAACTTATTATGGGTATAGTATATCCTAGCTTTATAGGCTATTATGCTTTTTATTACCTGCATATGAAGGGATCTTATATACTCTAGTTAGCATCCCTATATAAATATAGCTAGTACTGTAAGTACTAACTTCTGCTATAATAATTTAGTATTTACCTTCTTTATATAGGTTAACTAATAAAGCTTCTAGTAAATCTAAACCCCTAGGAATTATAATTCCTAGAATATAGAAGTTAAGGATACGATGCGGTATTACGCCTAAAACGGAAAAGAAGCATGGAATTAGATTCCTTATTATTAATTACCTCCCTTAGTAATAGCGTATTATATAAGGGGAGTAAGCGGCATAAGGGGCACAATAATTAACGAATTTTCATATAGATCTATAACTAATAAAGGATAAAGCACTACCTAGGAAGAAATATAGCCTTAAGGAGAGAATCCTAAAGTAATAGTAGCGTAGGAAAAACTAAAGAATAAAATGAAATTACTAAAGAAATTAATAATAAAAGTTATCCTAAAGGTAGAAATAATAAAAGTATAAGCTTTTATTAAAACTATTATATAAATTGCTATAAATATAGGAGGGAAGATAGCCTAAATAAGAACTAGTATAGGAGGCCTATAGGCTTTAATTATAGAGGTGGTTAATAGTAAGGTAGAAACCATAGTCAAGAAGGTGGTTAAGGAGGCAATAAAGGCTATTCCTAGGACTAGATTAGCGGTTAGGGGGACTTAGGCGACTATTATGGCTTGTGAAGTTATAGGGCAAAAGATAACAATCCCTCTAGCCTAAATAGAGGGTATAGTAATACCAGCCTGCTATTACTAGAAAGTAATAGTAAAAGGAAATACTATTAGTAAGGTAGTTAGGAACAGATTACTAGGGAAGATTATAAAGGCAGTAAACAGTGCTATTAATATAAAGGAGATAGTAGTAGTATACTAACTACAGAGTAGAGACATAGTTATTATATTTACTAAAGCAGGGAGGAAATAAAAGGAAAACACGGCCTAGGTAAGAGTTGCCTTTAGACTTAAGGCAGAAGTAAATAGGAAGATATTTAGTATAATTATTAAGGGATTTCTAATATAATTAATAAACCATATTACGATTAAGGATATAAGGAAGAATATTAAAAAGGAGAATGGTTTAAATACAGTAAAGATAATAGTATAGAAGCTAAAGGGATTAGTAATAAGGGCACTACTAGTGGTTAGTGTTAAGGGCACTAAGGCAGCGAACTGCTTATACTATAGGGGAATAGTATACTAAGCAGAGATTTTTAATGCTAAGCTATATAATAAGATAATCCACCTAAAGCAATATTATAACTGCTATAAGATTAGGCATATTACTAGGCACTATAAGGAGGAAGCAAGATATAGTAGGTATGCTACTGGAAAACACCCTAAGGGAGAGAGGACTTGCTTAATATTAATAGGCAAGGTATAGGAGAGATGCCTAAATTATACAGGGGCATACCTAGTATAGTCTTAGCTGTGCTTAGTAAGCAATAATAAATAGCAGCAGGCTAGGGAGGCTTATGCTATAAGGCTGCTGTTCTTCTGCGGCCATTGGCCGGAGGTCGTAACAGCTGCTATAGGTAAGGGTTATTATAGAGAAGAGACTGGGGGACTAATAGAGAGGCAGCTAAGAGGAAGGAGCATATAACTAAGGGGCCCTTTTGTAAGATAAATCTATAAGCTATAATTAGAATAATAGAGACCGGCAGAGGAAGGCATAATACTAGCCTTTTTATAACTAATAAGAGGGCAAAACAATACCAGAGCTAGCCTAACTAGGGAGCTCTAAAGCATATAATAAAGTATATAATTAAGGTTATATACTAGAATATATAGAAGAAAAGCAATCTAGTATATCTAGCATTAGGGCATAACGTTAGCCCTGAGGTAATAGCCATCTAGGAACCAGGAGGTTATAACAGTATACTGCTAAATCCATCTTAAGGGTACTATATATTAGTAATATATAGTAGAAAAATAGTAATTTATATATATTAAAAGGTTAAGACAGGACTTTAGACTATAGGGAGGGGGGAGGATTAGTATAGTATTAAACTATATAAAGTAGAGGTATATAATATCTACTCCCTAGCTTATAAAAGGGAGTAGCAGATGCCTTTATAACACTTTGCTAATACCTAGGCAAAGGGCCGGAGTATGTTTGTAGGGGACTTTAACTAATACCACCCCTTATAGGATAGATTCGGCTAAACCTCTTAGGGGTATAATATGATATTAGAATTTATAACAAGGTAGTAACTTAGCCTAGCAATGCCGTTTAGGGAAGTAATAAGGAGAGAACATAGTAGTAAGGATAGCACTATTAACTATGCGTGGACTACTTACAACATTAGTATTAAATTTATTAGGCTAGTGGAAATCGCTAGATCTAACTATATACCTTAGCTTATTAGTATTAGGATAAGCAAGGAATTAAGCAACAGCCTAGGATTAGTTTAGGGTTAAAGGACAGCAGATAAGAACCTTATTATAGCAGAGGCTTTAAACAGGCTTAGAAAGGAGGGGTTAGAGCTCCCGCTAAGTAACTAATAGGAAATCAATAACTATATAAAATAGCTTACCTAGTAACTTATAGAAATAGCTAATATAGCAGCACCTAAACAACCTTAAGAGCGCAGTAAACCACAGCCTTAGTAGAATAAAAGAGTAAAGAATATAACAGCAGAGGTAAGATGTGCTAATAGGTAGTAGTAATATTAACAGACATAGGAATCATAGCAGGCCTTAAAAGAAGCTATAGGAAAACAGGATTATATAATCTTAAAGGAGAAGAAAAGCAGTTAGCAATAGGCAGTTAGTAAGTTATTTAGGTCTAAAGGGAGCCTCTGGACCCTAGAGCGCTAGGCCTGGCTATAAAGTGGACTTCCTCCTAAGATATAACAGGTTCTACTACTAACTTAGCTAGGAGATAATAGCAGGGAGGAGATAGTAGAGGTTACATACAAGGGCAAGGCAAAGGCATTTATAAAGAGGTTCTTTCCTTTATTTGTAGCTAGGGCTTTAGGTCTAGAGATAAAGGCAGAGATAAGATACTATAGCAATAATTAGGTAGCTCCTGTGTTTATAAAGGAGGAAATTAAAGAAGTTATAAAGAATATAGTAAGTTAAAAAGCCCTAGGGCCGGACGAGCTGCTAATAGGTTTCCTTAAGCTATATAAAGCAGCCCTAATATCGTGTTTAATACGTCTAGCTAATACATACTGTGGTTTAGAACACCATTTAGCCACCTTCTAGCGAGTAAAGGTAGTAGTTTTATGTAAACCTAGGAAGACCTCTAAGGAGTTAGGCAGACCAGGGGGATAAAGGCTAATATTACTATTAAACATAATAGGAAAAGTAATTAAGGGAGCTATTATAAGGAGGATTACTATTATAGCAAAGAAAGGCTATATACTACTAAATATATAAATAGGTAATAGGGCTGGCAGATTAACAGAAGTAGTACTAAGTATACTAAAAGAGGTTATAAGAATAGCATACCATTACTAGGGAATAGCATTATTACTATAGCTAGATATTACCAGGGTATTTAACACTATTAGCTATAAATAATTAATCTGCACTATAAAGGAGTTAGAACTGCTAGGGTGGATGGCCAGATAGGCACAGGGCTTTATGTTAAAAAGGAGAGTATAATTAGCGTTTAACGGACGTATTACTAAGGAAATCCAAGTTATTACAAGGGTTCTGTAAGGGTTGCTAGCGTCTCCTATCCTCTTCCTGCTTTATATTATGCCACTATATTAAAAACTAGCGGCGGCGGAATTAACGTTAATATTAGGGTTCTTAGATAATATAAACATTATAATATATAGAAAAACAGCAGAGGAGATAAAAGTATAACTAGAAAAAGCCTAGAGAATATATAAGGAGTAGTTAAAGGAGTATAGGCTAAGGTTTAACCTAGGAAAGAGCAAGCTAATATACTTTATAAGGAAGAGGCAGGCGATTATAACAACAATCCGACTTAGAAGAGCAATAATACAACCGATATAATTAGCGCGATTTCTAGGGGTTTGGATTTACTAGAAGCTTTATTAGTCAACCTACATAAAGAAGGTAAATACTAAATTGTTATAGCAGAAGTTAGTACTCATAGCACTAGCTATGTCTACATAAGGATGCTGACTAGAGTGTGTAAGATCCCTTTATATACAGGTAATAAGAAGCATAATAGCCTATAAAGCTGGAATATACCACACCTATAGCAAGCCAGAAGGGGTAGCACAGGGGGTAATAAAGGCATTTATAAGGGAATAGAATAAATGCTTAAGGCAGGTTATAGGGGCGTATAAGGCAATACTAGTAACACTCTTAGAGATAAAAGCAGCAGTACTGCCGGTGGATCTATACCTTAATTACATTAAATAACGATTCTACTAAAGACTTAAGGATAGTAGCATAGGTAAGAAGATATAGCAGGCCTATAATTTAATAGTATTGCAGCTATGATGCTAAGGAAGGGGCCGCTAATATAATTACTATAAGGTGTTTCCTAATGCCCCCCCCCCCCCTTCCTGGCAGCCTTATAACTAGACAGGAATTAGAGAGGGAGTGGGAAAAACAGTGGATATAGCAGAGGTATAAGGCTTAGGTGAGAAGAGGACAGGCAAAAGTAATAGCAGCAGATAAGGAACCTAACTTTAAGAGTATAAAAAAGATAGTAAGGCTTTATAATAGCCTGCTAAAGCATAAATCTATAGCCTTAGTGCAGCTTTAAACGGAAAAAATAGGGCTAAATACCTTCCTTTATAATAAATAGGTGCCCGAGGTAACATTACTAATATATTAATACTAGGGAGGAGATAAGGATATCTACTACCTTATCTTATTATGCCTAGAACATAACCATCTAAGGCTAATCCCGGCAGTGCTAATAATAAGAGACCCACAGGAACTTAGAGCGGCACTTAATAATAAGAAGCTGGCACTAAATATCATGAAGTAAGTGCTTTCAACTAGGCGACTTTAGCAGTACAGGTTAGCAGAGGAGCTTTATAAGGCGTGGCAGATTTGCAACATTAAGGCCAAGAATAGGACTAAAGGTAATAGAAATAATAGAATAGAGGAGGAAGAGCTGGATTAAGAGGGGAGGTGCTTATAAGGGGTTTTTACTAATATACTAACCTTTTATATAAAGCACAACCACACTTCTATCATTGTCTGCAGTTCCGGGGGAACTGGCAGATATCTTATACTAATAGTTAGAAATAATAAAGACTTTATATTAAAGGCTTAGCGGGAGCTATATGGAAGAATATGGGTTTTCTCCCCTATCTTAGGGTTTTTCCTATATTAAGAAGTTAGTTGATGAACTAGTTAGTGGCTCTAGCTACCTAGCATACATGAATAATAACCCCTAGGAATTACGCTAATTATATTAGTTATATTATTATTTTTCTAAGTTAGATTATTATTATAATTACCTGCCTCTTCCTTATAAAGTATAATAGCTTGCTCTTCTTTAGGTTAAACCTTAGCCTATACTTCTTTAACTACACCTTATATATCCTTTAGGCTCTTTTTAGTTATACTTTAGTCTTCTTTACTATTTTTCTATATACTATAATATTTATATTATTTAAGAACCCTAATATTAATATTAATTCTGCTACTACTAGTCTTTAATATAATAATAGAATATAAAGCAGAAAGAGGATAAAAGACGCTAGTAACCCTTATAGAACCCTTATAGTAACTTAGATTTCCTTAGTAATATACCTATTAAACGCTAGTTATATTCTTCTTCTTAATATAAAGCCTTATACCTATTTAGCTATTTACACTAGTAGTCCTAACTCCTTTATAATGTAGATTAGCTGTTTATAGCTAATAGTATTAAACGCCCTAGTAATATCTAGCTATAATAATAATGCTATTCCCTAATAATGCCATGCTATCTTTATAATCTTTTTTAGCATACTTAATGCTATTTCTATTAACCTACTAGCCCTATTGCCTATTTATATATTTAGTAGTATATAGCCTTCCTTTGCTATAGTAGTAATCCTCCTTATAATAGCTCCTTTAATTACTTTTCTTAATGTATTTAATAGTAATATTAGCCTCTACCCCTCTGGTTTACCTAACTCCTTAGGGGTTTTCCTAGGTTTATATATAACTACTACCTTTACTTACTAGAAGGAGGCTAGATAGTGTTCTAAACTATAATATATATTTATAAGGCATATTAAATATAATACTAGGGCTGCTTTATATAGCTTAAGGAAACCTATTAGCAGCTTGTTTAGCCCTAGGGCTTTCTAACTTACTATATTCTTTATAACTTTTTTAATTTCCTTTTTTATAAATATAGGAATTACTTAATTATTACTATAGTATCTTATCTCTGCCTTTGTCTCTAAACCTAGAGCCCTAGCTATAAATAAAGGAAAAAACCTCTTTATAAATGCCTTTGCCTTACCCTTATATATAAACTCTACTATCTCCTCCTTATTATTATTCCCTAGCTAAGTTAGTAGTAGGACTTATTATATCTTAGGAGGAAGTCTACTTTATAGCCGGGCCTAGTGCTTTAGGGTTTAGAGGCTTTCTTTTAACTTAAATAACTTACTAAATACCTATTACTAACTATTTCTCTTTTTCTTTAAGATAATATAATTCTGTTTTTTTATTGCTTCTATTAAGGCCTGCTATAATTCCTATATTTATTGTTACTACTACTGCTTATTAGCATGTCTTGCCTCTGCTATTGTATTTTTTACCCTTTTATTCTACTAAGGCTGTAGTTTGCTATGCTCTTAAGGTTATTTAGGTGTTACTATATTGGCTATCTCTATAAGCTATTAGGTAAGCCATTACATATAGTTATTAATTTCTTGCTAGTTATATAGCGGGAGCTTTAATCTCTTCTTTTTAAGTCTATTTATAGCCTTTGCTATAATAAGGTTTTTATTTGCTATCCTTTAACCCTAGACTAACCCTAAGCTGTTACTTAATTCCTTATTTATTCTAATACTAATAAGCTAAGGTATATAGTTAGATCCAGTAATTTCTACTAGCCTAATAAATTTAATACTAATATTGTAAGTAGTTTACATATAGTTAATAGTGCTATTCCTACTGCTATATTCTCTCTTTATTACTCTCCTAAACAGCATAGCTAGGCTAAGTTGCTACCTTGTTATAAATTCTAATATCTTATTATGCCCTTAAGAGGTTTAGCTAAATCTATCCTATAAGGGGTAGTATTAGTTAAAGTCCCCTATAAACACACTCTAGCCCTTTGCCTAGGTATTAGTAAAGTGTTATAAAGGTATTTACCACTCCCTTATATAAGCTAGGGAATAAATATTATATACCTTTACTTTATATAGCTTAATACTATACTAATTCTTCTCTTTTCTTATAATTTAAAGTCCTGTCTTAACCTTTTAATATATATAAATTACTATTCTTTTGCTATATATTACTAATATATAGTGCCTTTAAGATAGATTTAGTAGTATATTATTATAACCTCCTGGTTTTTAGATAGCTATTACCTTAGGGCTAATGCTATACCCTAATACTAGATATATTAAATTACTTTTCTTTTATATATTCTAGTATATAACCTTAATTATATACTTTATTATATACTTTAAAGTACCCTAGTTAGGCTAGCTTTAGTATTATTTTGCCCTTTAGTTAGTTATAAAAAGGCTAGTATTATGTCTTTCTCTACTAGTTTCTGCCGTTTTAATTATAGCTTATAGGTTTATTTTATAAATAGGCCTCTTAGTTATATACTCCTTTCTCTTAGCTACCTCTTTATTAGTCCCCTAGTCTTTTCTTTATAATAACCCTTACCTATAGTAGCTGTTGTAACCTCTAACTAATAGCTATAGAAAAATAGTAGCCTTATAGTATAAGCCTTCCTAGCCTGCTGCTATCTATTATTACTTACTAAATATAGCTAAGACTATACTAAATATGCCCTTATATAATTTAGGTATTTCTCCTATACCTTACCTGTTAATATTAGGTAAGTTCTCTTTCCTTTAGGGTATTTTCTAGCTATATACCTATTATATCTTGCTTTTTTTTTATAGTACCTAGTAATATGTCTAATCTTATAGTAGTTATAATATTGCTTTAAGTGGATTATCTTATTATATAGCTTAGTATTAAAAATCTTTACTTAGTATATTATTTCCCTATAGTATAGGCTGTTTACTGCCTTAGTACTCTTAATACTAATTACTAGTAGTGCCCTTATTACTATTCCCTTTAGCTTTTATATTATTATCTTTACTATATTTAAACTATTTTCTTTTTTAATATTCTTCCTTATATCCTTAGTTATAATATAGTTTATTAATTATATTAGGAATCCCTTAATAATTATACTAAATATCTTCCTATTTACTCCTGCCTTAGGTCTAAAGGTAACTCTTACCTAATCTGTGTTTTCTTTTATTTCCTCCCTGCTTTATTAAATATAATAACTATATCTTTACTCTGTAGTTAGTATGCTATTATTATCTCCTTTATGCTAATAGTGCTATTTACTGCCTTTATAATCTCCCTTACTAATTTATTTCTAATTACCTTACTAATAGTGTTTTTTTTACTATTACTTTCTAGTAATAACAGGCTAGTATTACTATGCTCTCTATTTAGGCTAAAGGGATTATTATATTTTACCTTATAACTTTATAAGCTATAATAATTACTTAAGTCCCCTTAGCCGCTGTTTTAGTCTTAGGAATAGCCTTTATTACCTCTTTAATTGCCTTTTTAACCATAGTTTTTACCTTACTATTAACTGCTTTTATAATTAAAGCCTATAAGCTTTTTATACTAGTTCTTATTTAGGCTATCTCCTTATCTATATTTATAGTAATTTATATAAAAGATCTAATAAAAGCCTATACTTTTATTATTTCTGCCTTTAAAATAACTTTTATTATTAATTCCTTTAGTAATTTTATTTTATTTTTTAATATTTTTTATACTATTATTACTCTAGGATTCTCTCCTTAATACTATATTTCTTCTTAAGTAGTGCCTTATTCTTTATTAGTTATAAATCTATATAAAAATTTATTAATTATTATACCCCTTATACTGCTTACTCCCTTTATATAATATGCTATTGCTAGGGGGGGTAATTAATAATAAGAAATCCGATTCTATGCTTCTTTTTTGTTTTAGGTGTAATACTGTGTTATATCCCTAGTATTATTACCTTTTTTAATAGTAAAGGTAAGATATGCTAATAAGTAGTAGTAGTAATAACAAATATAGGAATTATAGCAGGCCTTAATAAAAGTAATAAAAAAACAGGATTATATTATCTTTTAGAATCCTTATTATTAGAAAGTTTAAGTTGTTAAGTCTCTTTTTCTTTTTTAGTTGATTTTTCTAGCAAGGGTTTATAATCCATATTAATGTTAATATTTAAGATATTAACAAGATCTTTAGAGACATTTAATCTTAATCCTCTAGCTATCTTAACGCTATTATTATTAAGGTAGTCCTATAGAGTATACCTAAGGTTAGTATTACTTTTATTAAAAGTATTCTTGGTTTAATTTTTATAATCCTACTAGAAGTTAATAAGGAGATTACGTCCTTTTTCTTAGTTAAGAATATAATAGTTAATTATATAGGTAATATAGTTGTTAATTTGTTATTTAGTAGCTATATTAATATTAATATTTTTAACTAATTTAGTCTAGTTTTAGGTTAGAATTAGGCAGTGTTTATAAAGCTTTTAAGGAAGGGTACTCTTTAGAAGTTTTTTTTATAAATATCCTTCTAAAGCTATTCCTTAAAATTATCTCCTGTTTTTCCTTAGCTTAAAGATATTTTTAGTGTTTTAGGCTTTATGTTTAGTATTAATTAAAGCGGTTGGCGTTAATTCTCTATAAATAATAATAAAGATCTGGTTTTAATTATAGATAAGTAATAGTTACTAATAAGTAAGAAGATTTATAAGAGTTAAGTCTTCTTATAATTGTAGACGATTTAACAGTTAATAATTATAAAGAAATAATCCTTTAGTTAGCATAACATTAGAATTCCTTATAGTTATATAAGTAAAAGCATTTAAACATATCTCTTCTGTGTATAACCTAGTAAATCTATAGTTATTAGAAACTATTAATTAGTGTTAGTAATGCTTAGGTTATAAGTATACTATAATATAAATATAAAGGGGGGTAAAGTCTAATAATCTATTTATATATATACTAATAGGAAGAAGCATGCTATAATACAGAGGTGTAGTGTTATAGCCATGTTATAGCCCTAGGTTATATAACCTATAATCCAGCTAATTAAAGTATATGCATTTTATATATAACCTATAATTTCTAGTTAATGTAGCGTATCCCTTCCATCCTCTATACGAGCAATTCCAACAGGTTATATACATAATATGCATGCTCTAATTAGCTAAATTACTATGTTATATAACCTAGGGCAGTACTATAGCTATAACACTATACTTTTATATTGTTCTTCTCTTTTCCCTTTAATTTAATAAGAATTATAATAGAAATCAGACCTTTATTACCCCCCCCACGTTATTGCTATAGCATATCATACCCTGTGAAGCTAATATTTATAATAAAAACTAAATTAAATATTTAGCTTAAAAGATCCTTTTAGCTTATAAACTAAAAATAAATAGTATATTTATTTGAAATACTTAAAATAAATAATACTTTATTTATTAATACTTATTAACTTAGGTTTAAATATAAGTTATACTTTTTTTTAAAATAAAAAAATTTATTAAGTACTTTTTAAAAAAGTTCTTAGTATATTTTAATATTTTATTTTTAATTTTTATTAAAAAAATATATTATTATTAAACTAAATTAAGTTAAATAATAATTTAAAAAAAAGTTTTAAAAAAAAATTTATTTACTTTAAGTAAAAACTAATTTTAATAAGTAAATATTAATAAGTAAAATTTATTAAACTATTTAAACTATATATAGCTTTAAATAAAAAGATATAAAAAGATATAAAATTATTATATAAAGTATAATATTTCTTATATTAATTACTTTTTAATAATAAAAAGGTTATAAAATATTACTTTTAATCTTAAGTCTTATAAAAGAAAAAAATACTTAAAGGCTTAATATTATATATTAATTAAATTTTCTTTACTTATATCTTATAATAAGAAAGGTAATTGTTGGAATCGCTTGTCTGGAGGATGGAAGGGATACACAATAGTAACTGGGAATTATAGGTTATATATATAATATATATGCTTTAATTAGTTAGATTATTATATTATATAACCTAGGGCAGTACTATAGCTATAACACTATACTTCTGTATTGTCCCCCTCTTTTCCCTTTAAATAATTAGAATTATAATAGAAATCAGACCTTTATTACCCTCTCCTTACGTTATTATTATAGTATATCTGTGATGGATTCGAGCTTAAAGCTCGGATCTATACAGCCGAAGAGCAGACGGCCTTATGTAAGCGATATGCAAGCGGTTTAGACCCTAGTTGTATATATAACTATAAAGGCAGGGATACTAGAATTAGATAGATCTTTTCCTTCTTTTCTTCTTTATAAATATTATTCTTATTTAAGTTACTAGCTTTATAGTTATATTTTAGCAAGACTATAATATATAATATTTATTTTTTTACTATCTGCCCTAGGAACCTTATTGGATATGTTATAAAGGTTATACTTATAATGGACGGGATAATGACAGATATAGTATAACATAACACTATAGCTAACCCGGGTGAGACAAATGCTATACAGGAACTACTATACCTTTAATACACAGTAGTAGCACAGGAAATAATGAATTAAAATATAGTAAATCAGATTACTAAGCTAAAATAATAACTATAAATAGCATCTGCTTTAGCTGTATCTTTTACTACTAATGCAGGTGCTTTAGACATAGGCGGACTATAGGTGTCCTTAATAAAGGCAAAACTAAAGAGAAAACCCCTTAATATAAGTGACCTTTATAATAAAAATAGGGTTAAATACTAGGCTTAATATAGTCTTTTAGCTTATAAACTAGCAGCAGATAGTGCCTTTATTAGTAATAATTAGGATAAATAGTGTTTTATTTACTAGTGCTTATTAGCTTAGGTTTAGGCATAGGTTATACCCTTTTTTAAGGCTAGGAAATCCCTTTGTTTTTTTATAGCAGAGTTTCTATTATACCTTAACTCCTTATTTATTAATCCCTATTAATAGGAGCAAGCTGTTAGTAAACTTAACTAGGTTAAATAATAACTAGGGGAAAAATTTAATAACTTTTTTATTTAATTTAAACAGAAACTTGTATTAGTAGGAGAATGCAAATAGGCAGACCCTATAAAATTATTTAAATTATGTATGGCTCTAAATAAAAAGATGTATAATTGCTATGTAGGACGTGATATTCCCTATGCTAACTACTAAGGGGCAGTGGCTAGGCTATGGAGTATTGCACTAAATATTAAGTTATATAAACTAAAGGAGTAATTTAAGCTATAGTGCTATAAACAGGCAGGACTCTCTTTAGCTTCCTCTTATAATAAAGAGGGAGATATGCAGATAATAGGGGTAAACATTATAGTATTATTAGGTAAGGGAAAAGCGTATGCTACGTGGGTTTTTAAGGAAACCATATAAATATAACAGGATAATAAGTAGTGCCTGTGTTATAGTAATATGAACTACTATGTAAAGTCCTGCTAGCTCCTCCTAGCATAACCTCTAAAAACGATTATATATACGCTAGATATAACTGGTTACTAGTCTAAGCCTAAAGTAAAGGAGGGATTAAAAAAAGACAGCCCCTAAGCATAAGGCTTAGTAAGGGGGAAAATAATGGCGAGATACTGTTATACTAACTATGTATTATGGCTAAGGCATATAAATAGATAGAACGGAAAATAAATGCTATTCCTTTTTTGTTACTAGTTCTGTTTAATAAAATAGCCTTTGCTAATATATAAGTAGATAGTAGGTGTAATAGCTATACTACTATAAGTAAATCTTTTATATAGAGTATAGGGTTTCCTATATTTCTATTAGGAAGGTTATTATTAACATTAACGTGTTAATAGTATTGTTTCCTAAATACGGAACACCGCGGATACGACGCGGTATTACGCCTAAAACGAAAAAGAAGCATAGAATCAGATTCCTTATTATTAATTACCCCCCCTAGTAATAGCGCATTATATAAGGGGAGTAAGCAGCGTAAGGGGTGCAATAATTAATAAATTTTCATATAGATCCATGACTAATAAAGGATAAGGCACTACCTAAGAAGAAACGTAATATTAAAGAGAGAATTCTAGAGTAATAGTAGTATAGAAAAAACTAAAGAATAAAATGAAATTACTAAAGGAATTAATAATAAAAGTTATTCTAAAGGTAGAAATAATAAAAGTATAGGCTTCTATTAGAACTTTTATATAAATTGCTATAAATATAGAAGGAGAGATAGCCTAAGCAAGAACGGACACAGGAGGCCTATAGGCCTTAATTATAAAAGCGGTTAGTAGTAGAGTAGAAACCATAGTTAAGAAGGTAGTTAAGGAGGTAATAAAGGCTGTTTATAGGACTAGATTAGTAGTTAGGGGGACTTAGGCAAATATTACGGCTTATAGAGTTATAGGGCAGAATATAACAATACCTTTAGCCTAAACGGAGGGTATGGCGATACTAGCCTGCTATTACTAGGAAGCACTAGTAAAGAGAAGTACTATTAGCAAGGTAGTTAGGAATAAATTGCTAGGAGAGATTGTAAAGGCAGTAAACAGTATTATTAGTATAGAGGAGGTAGTAGTAGCATGCTAATTATAAAGTAGAGATATAGTTATTATATTTATAGAAGCAGGGAGGAAATAGAAGGAAAACACGGCCTGGGTGGGAGTTGCCTTTAGACCTAAGGCGGAAGTAAACAGGAAGATGTTTAGTATAATTATTAAGGGATTTCTAACACGATTAATAAACTATATTATAATTAAGAATATAAGGAAGAATATTAAAAAGGAGAATGGATTAAATATGGCAAAGATAACAGTATAGAAGCCAAGAGGAACAGCAACAAGGGCACCATTAGTAGTTAGTATTAAGGGCACTAAGGCAGCGAACTAACTATGCCATAGGGGAATAGTATACTAAGCAGAGATTTTTAACGCTAAGCTATATAACAAGATGATCCACCCGAAGCAATATTATAACTACTATAAGATTAGATATATTACTAAATACTATAAGAAGGAAGCAAGATATAGCAGGTATACTGCCGGAAAACACCTTAAGGGAGAGAGGACTTGCCTAATATTAACAGGTAAGGTATAGGAGAGATACCTAAATTATACAGGGGTATATCTAGCATAGTCTTGACTATGCTTAGTGAGTAATAAGAGATAGTAGCAGGCTAGGGAGGCTTATACTATAAGGCCGCTGTTCTTCTGCAACCATTAGTTAGAGGTTGCAATGGCTACTACAGGCAAGGGTTATTAGGGAGAAGAAACCAGGGGACTAATAGAGAGGTAGCTAAGAGGAAGGAGCATATAACTAAGGGGCCCTTCTGCAAGATAAACCTATAAGCTAAGATTAGGATAACAGAGACTGGCAGAGGAAGGCATAATACTAGCCTTTTTACAGCTAACTAGAGGGCTAAATAATACCGGAGCTAGCCTAACCAGGGTGCTTTGAAGCACATAATAAAGTATATAATTAAGGTTATGTACTGGAATATATAGAAGAAAAGCAATTTAGTACATCTAGCGTTAGGGCATAACGTTAGCCCTAAGGTGATAGCTATTTAGGAACCAGGAGGCTATAACAGTATACCGCTGAATTTATCTTAGGGACACTATATATTAGCAATATATAGCGGAAGAATAGTGATTTATATATACTAAAAGGTTAAGACAGGACTTTAAACTATAGGGAGGGGGGAGGATTAGTATAGTATTAAGCTATATAAAGTAGAGATATATAACATTTATTCCCTGGCTTATAAAAGGGAGTAGCAGATGCCTTTATAATACTTTGCTAATACCTAGGCAAAGGGCCGGAGTGTGTTTATAGGGGACTTTAACTAACATTACCCCTTATAGGACAGATTTAGCTAAATATCTCTAGGGCATAATAAGATGTTAGAATTTATAACAAGGTGGCAACTTAGCCTAGCTATGCCGTTTAGAGAAGTAATAAGGAGAGAACATAATAGTAGGGATAGCACTATTAACCATACGTGGACTACCTATAACGTTAGTGTTAAATTCATTAGGCTAGTGGAAATCGCTAGATCTAACCATATACCCTAGCTTATTAGCATTAGGACAAATAAGGAATTAAGCAACAGCCTAGGGTTAGTCCGGGGTTAGAGGATAGCAGATAAGAACCTTATTATAGCAGAGGCTTTAAACAGGCTTAGAAAGAAGGGGTTAGAGCTTCTGCTGTATAACTAGCAAGAAATCAATGACTATGTATAGTGGCTTACCTAACAGCTTACAGAGATAGCTAATATAGCAGCACTTAAGCGACCTTAAGGGCGTAGTAAACTACAGCCTTAGTGGAATAAAAGGGTAAGGGACGTGACAGTAGAGGCAAGACATGCTAATAGGCAGTAGTAGTAATAATAAACATAGGAAGCATAGTAGGCCTTAATGGAAGCTATAAAAAAACAGAATTATATTATCTTAAAGGAGAAGAGAAGTAGCTGGTAATAGGCAGTTAGTAAGTTATCTAGGTCTAAAGGGAGTCTTTAGACCCTGGAGCATTAGGCCTGGCTATGGAGTAGACTTCCTCCTAAAAGGCAACAGGTCCTACTACTAACCCAGCTAGGAGACAATAGCAGGGAGGAAATAGTAGAGGTTATATATAAGGGTAAGGCAAGGGCATTTATAGAGAGGTTCTTCTCTCTATCTATAGCTAGGGCTTTAGGTCTGGAGGTAAAGGAGGGGACAAGATACTGTGATAATAATTAGGCAGTTCCTGTGTTTATAGAGGAGGAAATTAAAAAGGTTATAAAGAATATAGCAAGTTAGAAAGCCCTAGGACTGGACGAGCTGCTAACAGGTTTTCTTAAGCTATGCAGAGCGGCCCTAATATTGTGTTTAACACGCCTTATAAATGCTTGCTATAGCTTAGGATATTATCCGGCCTCCTTCTAACAAGCAAAGGTAGTAGTTTTATATAAACCTAGGAAGTCCCCTAAGGAGTTAGGCAGACTAGGGGGGTAGAGGCTGATATTGCTATTAAACATAATAGGTAAAGTAATTAAGAGAGCTATTATAAGGAGGATTACTATTATAGTAAAGGAAGGCTATATACTACTAAACATGCAGATAGGCAATAGGGCTGGTAGATTAATAGAGATAGCACTAAGCATACTAAAAGAGGTTATAAGAACAGCGTGGCATTACCAGGGGATAGCATTATTACTATAGCTAGATATTACTAGGGTGTTTAACACTATTAGCTATAAACGATTAATCTGCATTATAAAGGAGTTAGGACTACTAGGGTGGATAGCCAGATAGGCACAGGGCTTTACATTAAAAAGGAAAGCATAATTAGCGTTTAACGGACATATTACTAAGGAAATCTAAGTTACTGCAGGGGTTCCGTAAGGGTCGCTGGCGTCTCTTATCCTCTTTTTGCTTTATATTATGCTACTATATTAAAGACTAGCGGCAGCGGAATTAATATTAATGTTGGGGTTCTTAGATAATATAAACATTATAGTATATAGAAAAACAGCAAAGGAGATAAAAGTATAACTAGAAAGAGCCTAGAGAATATATAAGGAGTAGTTAAAGGAGTATAGGCTAAGGTTTAATCTAGGAAAGAGCAAGCTAATATACTTTATAAGGAAGAGGCAGGCGATTATAATAATAATCTAACTTAGAAGAGCAATAATATAACCGACATAATTAGCGTAATTCCTAGGGGTTTAGATTCACCGGAAGCTTTGTTAGTTAACTTACATAGAGAAGGTAAATGCCAAATTATTACAGCAGAAATTAGCGCTTATAGCGCTGGCTGCGTTTACATAGGGATGCTAACTAGAGTGTACAAGATCCCTTTATACACAGGTAATATAAAGCATAATAGCCTATAGAGCTGGGATATACTACACCTATAGCAAGCCAGAAGGGGTAGCATAGGGGGTAGTAAAGGCATTTATAAGGGAATAGAATAAATGCTTAAGGCAGGTTATAGGGGCGTATAAGGCAATGCTAGTAATACTCTTAGAGACAGAAGCAGTAGTACTGCCAGTAGATCTGTACCTTAATTACATTAAACGACGATTCTACTAAAGACTTAAGGATAGTAGCATAGGTAAGAAGATACAGCAGGCCTGTAATTTAATAGTATTATAGCTATAACGCTAAGGAAGAGGCCGCTGATATAATCGCTATAAGGCGTTTCCTGATGCCCCCCCCCCCCTCCCTAGCAGCCTTACAGCCAGACAGGAATTAGAGAGAGAGTGGGAAAAACAGTAGATCTGGCAGAGGCGTAAGGCTTAGGTAAGAAGAGAACGGGCAAAAGCAATAGCAGTAGACAAGGAACCTAACTTTAAAAGCATAAAAAAGATAGTAAAGCTTTATAATAGCCTGCTTAAGCATGAATCTGCAGCCCTAGTTTAGCTTTAAACGGAAAAAATAGGGCTAAATGCCTTCCTTTATAATAGACAGGTGCCTAAGGTAACTTCACTAATATGCTAATACTAGGGAGGAGATAAGGATATCTACCACCTTATCCTGTCATGCTTAGAATATAACTATTTAAGACTAATTCTAGCGGTGCCTATAATAAGAGATTTACAGGAACTTAGGGCAGCGCTTAATAATAAAAAGCTAGTACTAAATATTATAAAGTAGGTGCTTTTAACTAAGCGACTTTAGTAGTACAGGTTAGCAGAGGAGCTTAGTAAGGCATGGCAGATATATAATAACAAGGCTAAGAAAGGGACCAGAGGCAACGGAAACAATAGGATAGAGGAGGAAGAGCCAGACTAGGAGGGGAGGTGCTTATAAGGGGTTTTTACTAACATACTAACCTTTTATATAAAGCATAACTACACTTCTGTTATTGTTTGTAGTTCCGGGGAACTGGCAGATATCTTATACTAATGGTTGGAAATAATAAAGACTCTATATCAGAGGCTTAGCGGGAGCTATATAGAAGAATATGGGTTTTCTCCCCTATCTTAGGGTTTTTCCTATATTAAGAAGTTAGTTGATGAACTAGTTAGTGGCTCTAGCTACCTAGCGTACATGAATAATAATAAGGAGCTCTTTAGCATTATTTCCTACTTAAAGGTGTAGTTAGCCGAGCTAAGGAGCATAGCCTAGCCATTTATAATTCTTATAAATTATAAGAATCTAGAGTATTTTACGGCCCCCTAAGAGATGTCTAAAAGACAAGTAAGATAGGCAGAAATATTATCCCTTTTTAACTATTACTTGTGCTATTACCTAGGTATACAGGCAGGTTGGCTAGATGCTCTGTCCTAACGGGACTAGGATTAGGGCAAGGGGGGACGGCTAGTAGGTTGTATGTTTTACCTAATTTAGCAGACATTAGAGACAGTCTAAGAGCTAGGAGCTGTTATTACAGACCTGGTTAGGGTGTAGATAACAGGCGAGTTAAAGGAGGGTAATAACTAAAATAAGAATAACCTAGATAATTTAGATGTAATAGCGGGTTTTGGACTAAAGGTTTTAAGTCCTTTCCCTCTTAGCTTTAATTTATTCTAGGATAGATAGCTTTAGGATTTATAGGACTAAGGGGTAGCTAAGGACAGTCCATACTAAATCCGACTAGAAGTAGTGCTAGTAGTAGAGCAGAAGTTTCTTATATCTATAGAAATCTAATTATAAATAGCGGACTATACTTTAAATATATAAGGAGCGCTGTAATTTTAGGGACGGCTTTAGGTACCTTATTATAAACCTCTTACTACCTTACTTATATAGTAGATTTATAACTTATTTATGTTGGGTTACCTAGGGCGAAATATTACTTTCTAGGCGCTATATAGGGATAACTACTAGGATAGGATGTTAAAGGATGTAGTATAGTATGTATAGAACTATTATTGCTTTAGGGGGCATAAGAGCTAATAACTTTATTAGGGTCTATTAAAACCTATACCAGCTACAGACCGTTACTGGTTATAAATCTTAGTAGATTTTATAATAAAGCTCCTAGCATGCAACAAGGTATTACTATAATTCCTAATGGTTATTACGGACTATCTCTTAAAGTATGTATAGCTAGAGGTAATAATAAGTATAGCAGCTAAAGCGTACGCAGAACAGTTTAAATATTACTAGTAGCATTTCCACGGTTTCCCCTGTTAGATTATTTCTAATTATAGTTTAGATTAGCTTAGTTGCTTTTAGACTATACTTTATAAGCAGGTAGGTATTAAGTAACTACTATTTACATCTTATTATCCTTAGATAGACGGGGGCATAAAATAAGTAAATTAGGAGGTATAGGCAGTTTTATAAGTAGTTATTGCTTTTTTATAGTATAACTAGGCTAACTATTTACTAGCATGCTAAATAGTGCTTAATAACTAGATTTCTATAGTGACTAGTATAAGTGCAAACTAGGCGCTAAAAGGCTTTAATATTAAACTAGTCTAGCGTATATTAAATAAGACTAAAAGCCTAACCTTACTTAAGGGAAGAGCTGTATTATTCCTAGAATACATCCGGAAGGGAATAGCAATAGTATAAGCTATAATTAACTTTATATAATAATATTAATAGAATGCAGTAAACGTTTCCTAGCGTCTGGCGGAGCGTTACTAAATAGGGGATTTTATGTAGTTAAATCTCTGTTATATAAAGATAAACCATCTTAGCTAAAAACTTAACTAAGTAAAGGTAAAATATAAGGTCTTAGATATACTAACTTTACTTACTATCTGTCTAGATATCCTGCGGGGGATATACCTAGTTTTTTATATAGACCTTATTAAGAGGGTAGCTATTAATCTGCTCCTGTTATAATAGCTAGCTAATTCTAGACTAGGCTTAATACTTCTGCTTTGTAAAGATAATCTGGATTTAGTAGAATATAAGATTAAGGAAATAGTAGTAGCTAGAAATGCCTAAGGTTAGGGTAATTAACAGGATGTGTTAGTTAAGTAGGCAGGATATGTCTAGCTAATATAGGAACCCTTAGAAAGTTTTTTAGATATAGCAGTACTGGAGCGGTATAAGGCATAATAGGGCGATATATGCAGTAATAACGGGCCTGCACGAAGGGCGACCTAAATTTCTAACTATAGTCTGCTATATTTAAGTCAAAAAAAAAAAATTTTCTAAACAACAGCAAGAGTGCGTGTGGGATGATTTGGTAAACATAGCAAGAGCGCGTTTAATCTAGTTTATTTAAGGAAAGAAGACCTTTATAGGGACAATAAAACGTTGGAAGGGGGCTATGTAATGGATTCGAGCTTAAAGCTCGGATTTATGCAGCCGAAGAGCGGACGGCCTTATGTAAGCGATACATAAGCGGTTTAGACCCTAGTTGTACACATAACTATAAAGACAGGGATACTAGAATTAAATAGATCTTTTCCTTCTCTTCTTCTTTATAAATATTATTCTTATTTAAGTTACTAGCTCTGCAGTTGCATTCTAGCGAGACCATAACAATATCATACCTTATAAAGCTAATACTAATTAGTAGTTACTATAACTATAGATTTGCTAGAAATTGTAATAGATTCAAGCTCAAAGCTCGGATCTATACAGCCGAAGAGCAGACGGCTTTACATAAGCAATATATAAGCAGCTTAGACCCTAGTTATATATATAACTATAAAGGCAGAGATACTAGAATTAAATAGATCTTTTCTTTTTCTTTTTCTTTATAAATATTATTCTTATTTAAGTTACTAGCTTTATAGTAATATTCTAGTAAGACTATAATATATAATATTTATCCTTTTATTATCTGCCCTAGAAACCTTAGTAGATATAATATAAAGGTTATACCTATAATAAATAAGATAATAATAAATATAGTTTAATCTAATACCTTAGCTAACCTAGTAGAGACTAGTACTATATAAGAGCTACTATACCTTTAAGATATAGTAATAGCATAGGAAATAATAAATTAAAATATAGTAAATTAAATTACTAAGCTAAAATAATAGCTATAAATAGCATCCGCTTTAGCTATATCTTTTAATACTAATACAGGCGACTTAGGTACAGGTGGATAGTAAGTAGCCTTAATAAAGGTAAAATTAAAAAGAAAATCCCTTAATATAAGTAACCCTTATAATAAAAATAGGGTTAAATATTAAGCTTAGTATAGTCTTTTAGCCTATAAACTAGTAGCTAATAGCGCCTTTATTAGTAATAATTAAAATAAATAGTGTTTTATTTACTAGTACTTATTAGCTTAGGTTTAGGCATAAATTACACCCTTCTTTAAGGCTAGGGAATCCCTTTATTTTTTTATAGTAAAGTTCTTATTATATCTTAACTCCTTATTTATTAACCCTTACTAATAGGAGCATATTATTGCTAAACTTAACTAGGTTCAATAACAACTAGGGGGAAAATTTAATAATTTTTTTATCTGATTTAAATAGAAACTTACCTTAGCAAAAGGATATAAATAGGCAGACCCTATAAAATTATCTAAATTACACATAGCTCTAAATAAAAAGATATATAATTACTATATAAAATATAATATTCCTTATGCTAACTACTAAGGGGTATTAGCTAGGCTATAAAGTATTATACTAAATATTAAGTTATATAAACTAAAGAAGCAATTTAAGCTATAGTACCACAGCTAGGCCGGACCCCCTTTGGCTTCCTCTTATAATAAAAAGGGAAATATATAAATAACAGGGGTAAATATTATAGTATTAATAGGTAGGGGAAAAACGCATGCTATATAAGTATCTAAAGAAACTATATAAATATAACAGAATAATAAGTAATGCCTATATTATAATAGTATAAACTACTATATAAAGTCTTACTAGCTCCTCCTAGCATAACCTTTAAATATAATTATATATATACTAAATATAACTAGTTATTAGTTTAAGCCTAAAGTAAAAAAGGGATTAAAAAAAGACAGCCCCTAAGCATAAGGCTTAGTAAGGGGAAAAAAGATAGCAAAAAAATATTATACTAACTACATATTATAGCTAAGATAGGGTAGTCAAAAAAACGCTGTTATTAGCATACGATTTGCCGAAAAGGGCCTGTTGAAGACATGGTTTGTTTTTGTAAATTTCTGAATTTTTGCGTGTGTTTTTAGTGACCTTAAAAAGCCGCTTTTTTAATAAGAATGTTACATAACTAGATAGATAATTATAGGGCCCCTAGCCTTATAAGCTCTATAAAAGCCTTATAAATAGGAATAGTTAAAGTCTTAGTTAATCTATTAGCCAGCATTTTCTTCGTATTTAGGTACTATATTTTAGCTAATCTAGAGCATATAAGCTACTAGTTATAGTGGAATTTCAGAAGGATATGCTTTATATAGCTATAGAGAGCAGGATTATAAGCCGTTTTTATAGCACTTTAGTTATTATAATAAAGTTAAATAGAAGGGTTTAAAGATATTTTAAGCTCTATAAATATCCCTTCTAGCCACTTTAATTCTCAAAAAGCCTTGCAAATTGCATTAGTTTAGCTTTTATAGTTAATAAAGCTATAGTAAAAGCCTTTTTAGACTTCTAGCTTATAGGGCCCCTAGCTAGCTTATAAAGGTATATATAGGTAGATTTAGAAGACCTTTTATCTCCTGTAAAATCGCTATTACAAAATCTAAGTAATGTATCTAATATACTAGATTTACTAGCTTTTAATAGGGGACCCTTATAAGATATAACTAGTTTTTAAGTGCTAGATAGATACCTAAGCAGGCTTTTAGCTGTATTTAGGTGCTCTATATAAGGTGTGGCTAGGGCTGTTAATAGCCACTATAGGGTAAAAGCTATGTCTGGTCTTATAAGTAGTATAAGGTATATTATAGTACTTATTATGCTCTAGTATAGCTTTATGTCTTTAGCTATAAGAGGCTTTAAAAGCTAGGGATTTAAGACCCCTAGTTACATAGGAATTCTAACAGGTTTACAGTCTAGAAGACTAAACCTCTCTAGGGCTTTTAAAATATACTAGGATTAGTAAATTTAGATAATTTTATCCCTTCTATTTTAAAGAATTTAAACCCTTAGAAAGAATTCTGCAGGCCCTTTATCTTTTATAGAATAGGCCTTATACATCTGCTTTTTAAGCTTCTGGATATAGGGTAAATTAGGCCCTATAAGAAGACAATTATTAACATATGTTATAATAAAGGTCTTAGAGTCCTAATTGTAAAATATAGCTAGGTCTGACACTAAGGGGCTAAATCTAAGGGATTTAAGCACTAAGGTTAGTGCTTACTACTACTTTCTAGAGCTTTGCTTTAGACTATATAAGGACTTTCTTAGTATAATTACTTAATTTATAAAAGCCTTATAACTATACTTCTTAGCTATATTAACTAAGGAGGGGTTAACCTTTATAAATTTAGTAAATCCCTCTAGAATTTATATATAAATTAATTTCTTTAGGGTACTATTTAGAAAAGCACCTATAAAATTAACTTATTTTACTTCCTAGTTATACTAAGTAGCTAGGGCTAGTAAAATCCGCTAGCTAGGGGGAATACTAGTTATAGCAAAGGTTTCTGTATAATTTAAACCTTTTATTTATATAAAACCCTTAGCTACTAGCCTAGCTTTATACTTTAAAGGATTATTTTCTTTATCCTTTTTAAGCTTTAAAACTAGCCTATTCTTTAGGATTTTTTAACCTTTAAGGACTTAGTTAATGCCTGTAAAGTTAAAGGTTCTGGACTATAATAGCTGTTTAAATTTACTATATATAGCTTTAAGCTATTCCTTTTTTTATAGACTTTTTAAGGCTTGCTTTTAAGAGTTAGGGTCTAGGGTAGGCTGATTATTCTTTAGCTTTTATTAGGTATTATAGCAAATCTCTTTTATTAAGAGTGCTATATTAATATCTATTTTATCTGAATTTTCTTTAGAAGGGGCATTTTCTAAGATATCCGGCTTTAGGACTGCAGCTGGCTCTATTTCTAGCTCTGGCTCTAGGGTAACTATTTAATCCTAAGGTCTAGGGTAATCCTCTTATAGAAAATCCTTTATAATAAGGTTAGAATTATAATTTTAGCTTTTATAATTTTAGCTTTCTCTCTTTAAAAGATTATTTTAGTTAGAGGGTTTTAAGATAAAGTCCTCTTCTAAAGCCCTTATAGGATATCTAGGTAGGCCCCTAGATATAGGTTCTATAGGCTTTATAATTTTTAAAAACTAGTTTTAAATACTGAGTTTTTAGAAGAAATATAAATAAGGTAGGTTTTTAAACCTAAGGTTAAGAGTAACCTTTTAAAGACAGTTTTAAGAGCTAGCTTCTAAGCTTTTACCCTTTTTTCTATAGGAATTAGGACCTAATAATTTAATTCTATAGCTCTAATAAAGCTAAAATTATCCTCTATAGGGTAATTAAATTCCTTAGAAAGTATTTAAGCTAGGCTCTTAGATTTAGTACTATTTGCTGTTATATTTATTAAATTAATAAAAATAGAGAGGGTAAAGCACTATAGATAGAGAGGTAAGCCTGCCTATTATAGGGTAGCCTGTAATATATTTATAATAGTGTGTATTAAATGCTTAGCTAGCTTATTTTACTTATAAATATAAGGGCTAAAAGTTGTAAATTTAATTCCCTTCTTTACTAGCTAATTTTAGCTACTAGAATTAACCTCTAATCCCTTATTAAAGTAGAAGTGTTTAGGGTAAGTGCTATACTAATTTTTAAGCCCTTTAAAGAATCCCTTTAATACTATAAAAACAGTATTACCTTCCTTATTAGCTATTAAAAAGCACTATTTATAGTAACTTTTTCTATTTACTAAAATAAGACTTACTAACTGCTTATTATAAGGTAATTAACTAATTTTTAGGGTATCCCCCTTTATATAATTTAGAGACTTAGGGGGGTTAGGTATAGGTTGTTTACTAGGTCTTCTAGTAATCTTAGCTAAATTACAGGCTAAGCACCTAAAATCCTGATTTTTAACCTTTAAAAAATCAGGGATTTTTTTAGTAATTAGGACTGTTTTCTTTAGTAATATAAGCCCTATATGCCCTAATTAAATATACTAAATTTTAGCTAATTTTATTAGCTTTTAATAAGGGTCCTAAGGATTTATTTATAAATCCTTATAGGATAAAGAGGAAGGTATAAGGCCTCCTTCCCTAGCCCCCTGCTAGGCCTTAGAGGCTTCTAGGGGCTTTAATAGCTCTTCTAAGCTTAATTTCTGTCCCTTAGAGGGCTTCCTTTAGGGGACCTAGCTTAGGACAATAGGCTTTATAAAAAGAGGGGCTATAGGTAAATTCCCCTTTAAATCCCTAAAATCCTTAGTATTAGAGCTCTAAATAGGCTCTTTAAAGGGTATCTAAACCTCTATAGGGTGGCTAGCTTAATAAATAAAATAGTTAAAGTAGTAGCTATTATTACTATTATTATCCTATAATATAAGTGTATACTAGTCCTAAAGTTAAAAGAAAAAACTATATTTCTTATAGTTTAAGATATTAATACAGGACCTATCTATAAGATATAGGTTATTCCTTATAATATAACCCTCTAAAGTATAGTGTTTTAAACTACTATAGATATTAATATTTAGCTTAGGGAAATATAGGGCCCCTTTTAAAGTAAGGGTCTTATATTTTTTAGGTTTTAAGTAATAAAATACCTAGAATTTAGCATTACTATAGCCCTTAGGGTAGATTTTCCCTTTAGTAGTTATAATAGGCTTAGCTTTTTCCTTTTTATAAGGGATATAGTTACTTAAATTCTCTTTAGAATTTACTAAATATACAGTAAAACTAGTATTATAAAGTAAAGAATGCCTTATGCCTTTATAACTATAGCTATAATTTATAGCTTCTAAAGTAACCTTAGAATTAGTTATTTCCTCTTTTATATCTAATTCTAAAGAGGCTTTTAAATTAAAGGCTTTAGAGCTACTTTTACTATTATCCTCTAGGTTATATACCCTATTAGAGAGATTATAGTTACCTAATATAAAAGAACTATTTAATCCTTCTTTTACTGCCTTTTTAGAAGGTTTTTTGCCTTTCTAATAACCTTTCTTAGGTCTTACCTTATTCCCTTTATTAGAAGACTTTTTAAGGGAAAACTCTCCTTTTTCTTTATTTTTAGAAGATTTAGAACCTTTAGATTCCTAAGAATTCTTATTTTTATAATCTAATGCTTTATAATTTAACGCTTTTAAGACTATAAAGCTTTTATCCCTTTATTTTTCTAATAAATCTGCTATTAAGAACTAGAGATTTAAAGTCTTATTAGGAATTATTATTCATGTACGCTAGGTAGCTAGAGCCACTATCTAGTTCATTGACTAACTTCTCAATATAGGAAAAACCCTAAAATAGGGGAGAAAACCTATATTCTTCTATATAGCTCCTGCTAAGCCTTTAATATAGAGTCTTTATTGTTTTTAACCATTAGTATAAGATATCTGCTAGTTCCCCCGGAACTATAGATAATAACAGAAGTATGGTTATGCTTTATATAAAAGGTTAGTATATTAGTAAAAACCCCCTATAAGTACCTCCCCTTCTAATCCAGCTCTTCCTTCTTTATTCTATTATTTCTATTACCTCTAGTCCCTTTCTTAACCTTAATATTACATATCTGCCATATGTTACGTGGTGGTATCGTTACGTTGTTGGTTAGAAGCAACCATGGAGCTGTTATTAACGTTATTATAAAAGGGTTATTAAACGCACTTATATATACTACTATTAAGTCATATAGTTAAGTGTATTTTATATAAGTTGTTATTGTTATTATGTCTTACTAGCTATATAACAAATCTATCCTATATAGGTAGGGATCCGACATTATAGATTATTCTATAATAAGTACCCCTCCCTTAAAAATCACTATCCTGGTTGTCCTCTAGATCTATCTAAGCTAGTATTAATAAAAAAAAACTTTTATTTATAAAAGAAAGCAATTTAATCTATAAAGTATCCTCCTTATATTAGTCTGGTTGTATCTAATCTGCTAGAAACATTACTTAATAGCAGTAACTAATTTAATAATAACCACTTGTAAAATTTAAAAATAAATAAACATCTTAGTCTAAGTAAAATAAACTATAATAAAAGGAAATTTAATTTAGATAGTATAAACCTATTAACTATAGTTAGATCTATCCTGACTATACCTAAATATCTACTTCTTAAAGTCCTTGTCTACATAAGCCTTATAATTTATACTATAATCTATTAATAGAGATATAGATTACAGAACGTCTCTATCCACTTATATTATTATAGCTATAAGTGGCTTATTAGGGAGTAACTATTATTGCTAGCAACCTCTAGTTATATGCTTCTAGGAGTTGCCATATTATAAGTGATTCTCTCGTCTGTAGTATTATAGTTATATTGTAATAATACTACTAACTTTAGACTGTTATAATAACTTTACATAAGAGGATGAAAAAGACTTAGGTTAAACTAAAAATAAAAACATTATACCTTTAAAAACCTAGTAGACTAATAAAGAGAAGCTATATAAAGGGAAAAGAGTTAGGCTATAAGAAGAGAGGCTCTCCTTTTAGATATAGAAAAGGTAGCCTATGCCCTTCCTTAAGGTGTGTTAAATATCTTAAGTTATCCTTTGCTTTTAACCTTATATATAAAGGTCCTTTATGCGTTTAAACCAGGTATATTAAAGGTAATTCCATAGGGGTTATTAGGGTATTGTTACTTTTAGGCAGAAGATGGCTACTAGCCATGCTATCTTATCCTTACTAGAAGTGAAATTTTCCTATATCTAAGCTATATAATACAGTAACTATAAAGAAAGCAACAGTCCTCTAAATATAACTTTTTCTGTAATTAATCTATTTACTATAATGCCCTTTATAACATAGCTAAACCTTTAATCTAAGCTATACATTTTATAATTAAACAGTAATCTGCCTAGAGCTAACTAGAGCCACGTGATTTTTAGGACTGCTTCTGACGTCAAATGGCGTAATATATTAGTAAAATTTTAGTCATTATGCTACTATATAAGGGTCTCTTATTTATCCAATGTCTTAGCTAATTCTACATTCTTAGTTATGGATTTTATTATTGTTTTCTGCCTTTTTATAGCGCTACTAATATTATGCTAATTTTTAGAAAGTATCTTTTGTTTTGCCTTTTTTAGTAATAACTTAGATAAGCTTATATTTAATATAGTTGCTTTTATTACTTTTATAGCTAATCTTATTCTTTTACTAGCTAGTGAATTTAGTTAAACTAGGCTAGTTAACTTCTTGCTTTTTATAGGTAAGGTTATCTTTCTAGCTATGGATTCTAGCAGGGGCATTTAAGGAGTAGGCCTAGCAGTCTTAATATTCCTAGCCTTATTCTCTAGTATTACTACTTTAGCTAAGGTCCTTATAATATACTTATTAATAATCTTAAGACTAGCTTTTATTATACTAAAAGCCTCCTTATAAGCCTTAATATCCTCTTTAAGTATATTAGTTCTGTCTTTAAGTTTACTAAATTATATATTAATAGCTTAGTTTACTAACCTTAACTTTATTTTCTTTAGAATAGTCTTTTTAGCTACTACTTTACTTATTAGCTTACATTATTTAGCTAAACCTTAAATTAGATTCCTTTAGTCTACTAGTTCCTTCTTTAGTATATTAATATCTTATTAAGTAGTTACGGTTTTATACTCTTTACTAGTATTAATAATCACCTATTAAAAGCCTATACTTAAGAAATTAACCTGTCCTATAGTAGCCAGGGCCCTAGCTATAGAGCCATTAATGCCTCCTAACTTATTATAATATCTAGCTATAAGCACTTTCTTTTTTAATAGTAATCCTAGTTACTACTCTTTAGATCTAGCTTAATTATCTGTTTATTTACTATTAAGGAATCATACTACTGCCTGCTTAATACAGAGTTTAATATTCTAAATAACTAGGGTATTAGCTAGGTATTTAGTTTTCTTTTGCCTATTATTATTAGCTGCTAGAATTGATTTCTTAATAAGGAAAATCTATTACACTACTCTAATTTATAGTATATATATAGGGTTTATCTTTATAACAGAAAATCCGTTTTTATTAATTTATACTCCCTAGGCTATAAAATCTTTAGAGTGGGTGTAAATAGTATTTATTATACTCTATATGCTATCTCTAGCCTAATATTACTATATACTAAAAGGCTTTAGTCCTGTGTTACCTTTTATAAATAACTTTATCTCTTAGTACTAATAGTATTTATTTATATAACTAAAACAGTAAATTAGCTTACTAAAGTTTAGTTCCTTTAATCTATCCTATATTTTTTATATAATTATAGGAGGATCTTAACTTAAACTGCTAGTAAGAATTCCTTTAGTTATAAGGGTATTAGTAATTATCTTACCCTTTCTTAAACTTTAAAGGCACTTTATTATTATTTATTCTCTAGGGCTAAGTATCTCTCTAGATATATTAATATTAAAAACGTTATTCTTATAGTCTGTATTTACTCTAGAGTCCTTATTTTTATTCTTAGCTATAGTCTTTATATAGTATTAATAGGTAGTTATAAGGTTAGTATATGCCTTCTCCCTTTACTTATCTTCTTACTAAGCCTTAGCTATTTAGTTATAAAGGGCAGAAATAGTATTCCTAGCTACTTTTACCTGGTTTCCTTTAAAAGATAGCTTTACTAACTTAGTTATTATTCTTTGCTTTTCCCTATAGAATAGTAAAAACTTAACTAAGATATTAGGATTAAAATCCTCTTATAGAACTTATCCTTTGCGTTTCTTATAATATATATTAGAATTAACTAAAAGAGGGTAATAATAGTTAAAAAATAAAATAAAATAAAATAAAAACTCGAAGTACATAATAGTTAAAAGCAAGAATAAAAGGTTGAAAAATAAAGAAAAATAGGAAATCTATTATGTTAAAAGGTATAAATAAGAGGTTAAGTGAAAAGTAAAGTAAAATTATAAGTAGTATTATAGGAAAAATAAGGTTATGTATTTCCAACTGTGGTAATTACGTAGGGTCCTGTAGGATGTTAGATTTTGCTAACCTTAAGGCATTATTAGTACTCCTGCCTTATAAGCCCCTTCTTCTTATATTCCTTGTTTTAGTTAATTAAATGCTTCTTTATATATTTATTTATTAACTCTAATGTGTTTACCTTTATCTTGCTCTTATTAATTTACTAGTTGTCTTTAGTAGTATATTCATTCTATCTTATAAGGTAAGCTACCTTAAGGCTTTATCCCTTAGTATAGTAGATTTTTACTTTATATAAGATAATCTACTTAATCTCCTAGTAATTAGCTTTACTGCTCTCTTTTAGATTAATTAGTAAAGGGGGTGTTTTCTCTTTGCTAAAGGGATTTTTACCTTAGTATGGTTTCTATATATATATAATTAATACTACTAAATATACCCTTAAGTTTAATAGAAATTTAAGTTAGTATAACAAGGGGTTTACCTTTTTAAGAACCTTATATAGTCCTACTCTCTATAGTAATTATTTCTTCTTTAGCTTTTCTAGAAGCTAGTATCCTTTATATAGTTATAAGTATACCATATCTCTAACATTAATATCCACTAGGTTATATTAGGAATCGTATCTAATTTTAAATAGGGTAGTAGTAGTAGTTATTATAAGTTAAGCCTTTCTCTAATAAAGCTTATAAAGTGCCTTTAAGTCTTCTTCCCCTAGCTATAAGTTAGAAATTACTTACTTTAGAAGAAGGTTAATAAGGTCTAGCGGTTTAAGCCCATATAATAACTTATTAGGCAACCAGTTAATAGCTATAGCTACTATGTTATTAAGATAGTACTATAATACTAGAAGGATTAATACCTATAGTACTGTTGGATTTATTGTAATATAATAGTAAATTACTATTATTATTATCTAATTCTTCTGTTTAGCTGCTCTATTAGTCTATAGGTAGTAGGCAGTTACTATTAGGAATTTAACTCCTAGCTTAGTAAATATTACTTACTAAACCTTAGAAATAAATTTAGGGTCCCTATTACTAACTATTTACCTTAGCAGTTCTTAATCTATAATATACAGAGCTTAAAGAAGTAGTTCTGCCTATATAAATTCTAAATACATTATATTTCCTAGGATTAAGAGGGTTTTCTTACTAAATAGATAGTTTACTAGGCAAAGGGAATTATACTTTAAGTATCCTTTTATAGCCTATATAGTATTTACTAAGTCTACCTCTAGCATATTAGTAATAAAGTCTAGAGAAATCGTGTAAAATAGCATTAGTTTTAACTATAGAGGTCTTATTTTTTTAGTTACTTTATTCCTTAAGATAGAGTTCTCCTAGCAAGTTATATAATATGCCGTATACTTCTGGATTTGCTTAGATATCTTTAGAAAACAAACGCTATATAGACCTTTTATTATTCTGCTAATTCTAAAGTAGTAATAGTTATTATATATAGTTCTTAGCATAGTCTTAATACAGCTGCTTAGAATATATAGTTATTTAAGCCCTTTTTTATTCTTATAATAAAGTAGGCCCTTGTTTATAAGGTTCTAGCTATAGAGTAGAATTTACAGTTAGTTTTATTCTTGCTTTAGCTGCTTCTGCCAGAAATTCTTAATGCTCTTAATTATCTAATAATATTATAGGTTAAATTTATATCCTGCTAATATCTCCTTCTTTAATAAGTTATTTATTATGGCCACTGCTTAATAGTTTTAATAGAAGTATATATAGGTATTTAATTTATTATATATACTATGGTTTATAGCCTTATAGTAGCTAATCTTTACTAGAAGTTATAATAAGGTATTAGGTATAACGTTAAGGACTCCTAGTATATAGGTTACTTATAATTTAAACTATAACAGATAATTCGCCACCTTAGCTAATTTTAGATTAGCCTTATTAAGGTTTATTATAGCTAGAAAGGTATGTTTAATAATTCTTTTAGCAGGTATATAGTCAGTTAGGATATTAATAGGATAATGGTTAAATTAAGCTATTTTTTATAGTTTCTGTATTATCTAAGCAATTGTAGCTACCTCTGCCTTAGTTAATTTATACTGCTTCTTAGCTGCTAATATTAAACGAGAAAGAAAAAGGATTAGACAAAGTTTTATAGCTATAATATCCTTACTAGGTATGCTTTTTCTATCCTATTCCTTATATAGTTAGAAAGTATACAGGCTAAAACCTTCCTTATAAGCATTAATCTTAAAGAATAATAATTACTTTAAATTATAGTGCTATAGTAGTATTTTCTTATAAAGTATAGTTTTTAGTGCTTTAAAGGCTACTTTCTTATCTTTTATAAGAATAAAGGATTTCTCTTATGCCTTTTTCTTATATACCTGCTTTAAAGCTCCTACTAGTAACTTATTATATTTATAAAGTTTATGTATAAGTGCTATCTTTTAGGTCTATAGTAGTCAGATCTGTAAGTTAAACTAAGGAATTCCTGCTCTTAGGAATCCTACTATGCTAATAAAGGTTTCTAAGGTTAACAGGTTGCATGGAATTTCTATTTACTAAAATGACTTAATTCTGTTGTTTATGTTAATAATTCTATTAATATTAACTATAAAGCTAAGAAGTTAGATTAAGTAATATTTAATAAAAGACTTAGTTGCTATAATATATACCTTATTTTCCTCTAGGACTTTTAAGACTATCTTAAGGTATTTAAGATAATCCTTAAGGGTGTTAAAAAAGACGATAATATTATTAATATAAATATAAATAAAACTTTAGTATAGTTAGAAAATGCAATCTATAAATTATTATATAAAAGCTAAAAAATTCTTATACCCTATTAACGTAACTTGCAATGCTTTTAGCTCTCTTTTAGAGATTACTACCATATAATTCTAGTGTTTCTCTTGTACTAGGAGCTAGTGGAAAAAACCAGTTATATTAAAAATCGATTTCTACTCTTTACTATAAGTATTTTACATAATATTACCTTAGTCTAGCAATAGATATATATCTAGTATAGTAATATTATTAAGAGATCTGGCATTTATAATAACTTAACCTTTTTTAGTCTTCTTCATATCTCTTTAAATAATAAAACCAGGGTAGGCCATAGGTGCTAGCTTTATTAACTAAAATATCCTACCTGCTAGGTATATAGTATTATAGATTTTAGCAAATTTCTCCTAGTCTCTGCGCCTAAGAGGGTACTTTCTTACTAGCTTAACCTAGTTCTGCTAGCTATTAATAAAGTTAACTCTTATCTTGTCTTCTTTTAGCATTAGTACTACTTCTTTATTATAGTAAATATTATACTTATTAGTTAAATCCCATAACTTAGTAGCTGCTTCTAAATTAATATTAGTAATTTGCACTTTAAACTTGTTTTTAATAAAAGGTATATTCTTTAGGTAAGATACTTTATATAATAAAATACCTTTATTAATAACTTTAGGATCTAGGTTATTATTAAATTTTTCTAGACTCTTTTTTGTCTTTTTTATCTTAATATCTTTACTAAAAAATGCTATATACTAGTGGATATCCAAAATAGTAAAATTTAAATTAAGGCTTATAGCTGCCTTAAGTTAACCTACTTTACTATTCTGCTTAATCTATATAGCCCTATTAGAGTTATTTATTATTAGTATTCTTTTCTTATCTTCTTAGTTAAGAATGTTATTTAGAAAGATAGAATTAAATAATATAATATAATAAATACTTATTTTCTTTTTACTAGGGAGATCCTTTTATATTACTAGCACCTAATATATTAAGTTTAGTAGAATTATAATATTATATACTACTATTACTTATTAAGCTAGTATATAGTAAGCGTCTTAAAACATCTATCCTAGTACTATTATATTATATACTAACCTAAAAACTAACCTTAGATTAACAAAATTAATTTTTACTCTAAAGCTATAAAGAAAACTTATGCTAATTAATAATTTTAGTTCTAAATTTAGCATAATATCTATAGTTACTATAAAGTAACCTTAAATGTTTTTTCCTCTTATAATTCCTAGAATATAAAAGTTAAAAGTAGCCCTTTCTGTAATAATAAAGGCTAAAGCTACTCCTGTTACTGGTTTTAGGTCTTACTTCTCCTACTTTATATTTATTCTATATTACTAGAGCTACTATTTGTTAGCTAGAATTAATAATATTCCGGTGTTTATACAGATTATATAATCAGGTCCTTTATTATAGAATTAAATTAGTATTTTAAGGAAGGTATTTATTTGCTTTCTTCCCTTGATATTAATCTCCTATAGTTTAGATACTACCTTAATTACCTAGTTTTTGTATAGACCTCTTATTAAAATTAGCTTATTTAAACTCTAAGTTACGGTGTCTTATATAATATTAACTCTAGTTATAAAAGCTTTAATAATTTCCTTCTCTTCCTTAGGCTCTTCTTACCTTCTTTTATTAAAATCCTTTATTTTGCTAGTCTTTATAGTTAAAGAGGTAGGATTCTTCTAGTCTAAGTCTCTCTTCTTTACTATATAGAAAGCACTAATAAAATTAGATTTAACCTTCTCTTTATTAAAGTTATAGTTAAACATTAGGTGTATTTCACTACCTTTTATAGTAAAGTATATATTTATAAAGTTAGACTTATTATATTTATTATTATCTAATAGACTTCCTTCTTTAGCTAAATAGTATCTAGAGTCTGCTAGATATTACCCCTGCTCTCTAGCATTAGAATTATTATTTAGAATTATAACTTTATATGGTTCCTGGTTTAGACGCTTTTATTACCTAAATTATCTTAGGCAGAATTAATCCCCTTAGTAAGGGTTTTATTGCTTTCTAGATTAATTCCCTCCTTAATTTTCTTTCTCTAAGGATTTTTCTTTTCCTTTATTATCTCCCTAAGATTTATTTTCTTAGCTATAAGCCCTACCTTTTTTAGTCTAAGGGTTTGCTTTCTTTTTTATAAGGTCCTTTTTTTTAACTTTTAGTTAGTATAGTTTATTATTATTATACTACTAGGACCTTTAAGGTTAATTCTAGTCCTGTTATAGTTTATTCTAATAAACCTATTCCTAGTATAGGACTAGTAGCCTTCTTTAGTCTCTTTAATTATAATCCCTTAAGCTACTTAATCTCTTTTTAATATATATATAGTAGGAATATTATTATTAAAAGTAGTTCTATTAGAAATAGTCTTCTCTCCTTTAGTTATAGTTTTTATAATAATAATTCTAATAGGCCTTTACTCTTTTACCCTTAGATTTATGTAAGTCTAAGAATTTATTATTATAAAGGTAAGCTTTTATTATTTCTTTAGTCTTTTTCTAGTAATAGGACTTTTATTACTTCTTTATTTCTTAATATAGATTATAGCGTTTTCTGTCTACTATGTTAAGGTATTTATTATGCTTTATGCCCTTAGTTAGATCTAGGTATAGCTTCTTTAGCTTAGGATATAATTTTATTCTAAAGTGCACTAAAAGCTGTAGATTTATTATCTCTTTATTTGCTTTAGTATATTAAAAGATTTAAGCTATAAAGTCCTAAATAAAGATACTATTTATAATATCTTCTTAGGTATACTTAGCTTACTTAAGCTTTATTACTATATTCTCTATTCTTATATAGAATTCTTCTTATACTACCTTAATAATACTATTAATGCTAGTAAAAATCCGTTCCTTTTTAGATTTATTTAAGTATTACTAGTACTAGGTTATTACTTCTTTATAAAATAGTTATTAGATATTATAAAGTAATACCTCCTTCTGGTTTAGTAGTGCTTTAAATAAATACTCTTTTACTACTTAAATCTAAAGCTTAGAATTTAAAAAGATAGTAGTTTTTTCTTTATATAAGATAAATTTATTACTTATGTTTACTATATCTGGTTTTAGGTTTAAAAGTCTAATATCCTAGATCTTTTAAGTTAAACTTACTAACCCTTCCTCTTTAAGTGCCTTTTTAGGCTTAAAATCTTATCCTAAGTTATGTCCTAGTTAAAAGGTATTATATTCCTAGTATTCTAGTATTTAACTTAGCTAGTTATTATAAGGCTCTTTGGTATAGCAATAACTATTTCTATAACCACCTACTCTATTACTATAACTATTTACTTTATAACTATATTTGCTTCCCTATTATAGAAAAGTTAGAGGTAGATTTATATATTATCCTATATTACCGTTTTTAGAAGGTCCTTCTATAGGTTTATTACCTTATTATATAGGTAAATATAGTAATATCTAGGAGTATTAGTATTATTAAGCACTAGTATAATATGTCTCTTTTTATTTATAATCTTTATACTTACTAGAGTCTTATCCTTACTATTAGTATTTTATTATTAGTAAGGCATAATTTTATATATCCCTTAATAGAAAACCTTATTAAGGTGCTAATATTATTACTTAAGAATTTAGTAAAGTGCCTTTTTATCTAATGTTTAGTAGACTAAAGGTTTATATATCCCTAGAGAGAAAACCTTATTAGAGTGCTAATATTATTACCTAAGGATTTAATAAAGCACCTCCTTATTTAGTAGTTAGTTAATACTATAAAAATCCTGCTTATTATAAAGACTTATATCTCTTTATAGGGAGAAACCTTTAAGCCTAGTTTAAAACTATATAAAGTAAGTTAAAAGAGGTCCTAGTATTATTATAATAACTTAAATATCCGAACTCCTATTATAATTTAAGTAAATCCTAATTATATAGTAAGAGGTTTATTACTTCTAGTTAGTATAATTTACTTATACTAGCGTGTTCTTATATAAACCCTATTACTTCTCTTAAGTTGCTTATCTTAATTAGGTAGTTTTAAGACCTTATTAGCTTAGGTATTATAACTATTATTTTACCCCTTTACTAACTGGAATTCTAGCTAATTTGCTCTAGTAAGGTAGGTCCGGTTTGCTAAGGGTTTAGCTACTAAGTTATATTAGCTTTTATTATTATTAGCTTAAACGGTTCCTATGTAATTAGCGCTATATTTAACTGCTAGTTCTAGCGACCTGCTTATATCTAGTTTATAAAGGCTATTATAATTTAGTTTAACTCTTTTATTTATAAAGTAAGGCCAATTAGAGTGTTTAAGATATTATCTTAGGTTTCCATTATCTATTATTAGAAGTTAGTTTCTATAGGGTAAGTAAGGTTTTCTTTAATTTATTTTTATAACTTTTATATTACCTTTATTACTTTATATACTTCCTCCTATATTTTAGCTGCTCTCTTAATACTTTATAGGATTTTATAAGCTAAGGTTTTACTAATAGTGTTCTTAGTTTTAGGTTCTAGCTTATGCCCTGCTATAATATTAAACAGTTCCTTAGTATTTATTAATTTCTAGTATATTTATCTCCCCTTATTAGTTTTAGGGGGTTATAAGTCCTTAGGAGATTATAACTTCCTAGCTAACTACTCTTCCTCTCTTTTAGGTATAATAGAATTCTCTGTTATTAGAGGACCTTTTACCCCTTATATAGTCTTATCTATTGTCTTATCTAGGTTAGTTAAATCTTTAGGTATTATAAACCCTCCTATATATATTAATATAATAATATTCCCTGTTTTTCTGCAGTCTTTATTATTCTAAAAGTCTATATAGGTAGAAGACTTATAGTAAACTAACTTATTACTTTCTAAGGATTCTTTACTTAATACTAGAGTCTGCTTTAGTAGTAATATAAGTTATATAATAATAGCTAGTTATTTTTATTGTTTCTTACTAGATAAAGCTGTTTTTTATGTCTTATTGCCTTCTAAGGTCTCCTTAGGGTTATTATTTAGATTAGGACTAGAAACTATAGTTAGAAGGGTGTCCTTAATACTTAATAGTTTTATAAGTTAAGAAGCCTCTGGTTCTTTAATAGGTGTAATAATAAGCAAGGTTTCTAGCTTTTTAAGAGGTATTACTATGGTTAAAGTCTTAGGTTCTATAAAAGGTGTAGTCCTAGGTAGGGTGGTTTTAATCCTTAATAATATTACCTTAGGTTTAGTTGCTAATAGTTTAAAAAGCCCTTCCTTCTTAGCCTTTTTTAGTATTTATTATGCTAGAATTAGTTCTTCTCTAAAGTATAAGAGATATATAAGAGCTAAGTTAACTAGTTATAGTGGTTTTACAGTTTAGTAAATCTTTTTATTATAGAATTTATAACTTTCTAGACAGGTAAGATCCTTAATCTTATTATTAGTAATTACTAGTCTTCCTTTAAGACTAAGAGGGTTAGGATTTTACTTAAGGTATTTATAAAGATTATAAACACAGTAAAGCTCTCCCTTAGTAATATTTATAGTGCATGGTTAGTAGTTGTTTAATTCCTAGTGCTAACTTATTAATTTAGATATAAGTTCTATTAAATCCTTCTTACTTCTTAGCTTATAGCCTTGCTATAGGTAGTAAATTAATGTTTTAATACACTACCTTGCTTATTAATAATAATAACCCTAACTCTTTAACTATTATAGCCGTACTAATCAGGACCTAGCAATCTAGTAATTTAACTTAATACGTCTTACTAACTAAAAGCAGTAAGTCCTTAATTTTTAGTTAAAACCTTATATAAAGGATATAAGCAATTGCTACTAGTTGTTATATAGTGGTATTATTATATTATTAGTTAGAAGCAACTATGGAGCTGTTATTAATGTTATTATAAAAGGGTTATTAAACGCACCTATATATACTACTATTAAGTTATATAGTTAAGTGTATTCTGTGTAAGTTATTATTATTATTACGTCTTACTAGCTACATAACAAATCCGTCCTATATAGGTGGGCATCCGACATTACGGATTATCCCATAACACCATACCTTACAAAGCTCCTTAGCTAACCTATACTACTAAAGTCGCTTAGTTAAGAGCACTTACTTTATAATATTTAGTGCTAGCTTCTTGTTATTAAGCACTGCCCTAAGCTCCTATAGGTTTCTTATTATAGGCACTACTAGGATTAGCCTTAGATAGTTATATTCTAAGCAGAAAAGGATAAAGTAGTAAATATCCTTATTTTCTCCCTAGTATTAATATATTAGTAATATTACCTTAGGCATTTATTTATTATAAAGAAAGGTATTTAGCCCTATTTTCTTTATTTAAAGCTATACTAAGGCTATAGATTTATACTTTAGCAAGCTATTATAAAGCCTTACTATTTTTTTTATACTCTTAAAGTTAGGTTCCTTATTTATTACTATTACTTTTACTTATTTTCTTTTTACTTAAGCCTTATACCTTTATTATATCTACTATTTTTCCTACTATCTCTCTAATTCTTATTTAGCTATAAGGCTATTAAAGAAGGAGGGGGGGGGCATTAGAAAACGCCTTATAGTAATTATATTAGCAGCCTCTTTCTTAGTATTATAGCTATAAAGCTATTAAATTATATACCTATTATATCTTCTTACCTATACTATTATTCTTAAGTCTTTAGTAGAATTATTACTTAATATAATTAAGGTATAAATCTACTAGTAGTACTACTACTTCTGTTTTTAAGAGTGTTATTAGTATTATCTTATATACCTCTATAACCTGCCTTAAGTATTTATTTTATTCTTTTATAAATGCCTTTACTACCCCTTATACTACTCCTTTTAACTTACTATAAGTATAGTATATTCTAGCTTTATAGGCTATTATACTTCTTATTACCTGTATATAAAGGGATCTTATACACTCTAGTTAGTATCCCTATGTAAATATAGCTAGTGCTATAAGTACTAACTTCTGCTATAATAATTTAGTATTTACCTTCTTTATATAAATTAACTAATAAAGCTTTTAGTAAATCTAAACCCCTAGGAATTATATTAATTATATTAATTATATTAGTTATATTATTATTCTTTTAAGTTAGATTATTATTATAATTACCTACCTCTTTCTTATAAAGTATATTAGCTTACTCTTTTCTAGGTTAAACCTTAGCTTATATTCCTTTAACTACTCCTTATATATCCTTTAGGCTTTTTTTAGTTATACTTTAGTCTTCTTTATTATTTTTCTATATACTATAATATTTATATTATTTAAGAACCCTAATATTAATATTAATTTTACTACTACTAGTCTTTAATATAGTAGTATAATATAAAGTAAAAAGAGAATAAAAGATACTAGTAATCCTTATAAAACCCCTATAGTAACTTAGATTTCCTTAGTAATATGCCTATTAAATGCTAATTATACTCTTTTTTTTAATATAAAGCCCTATGCCTATCTAGCTATCTATCCTAGCAGTCCTAACTCCTTTATAGTATAGATTAGTTATTTATAGCTAATAATATTAAATACCCTAGTAATATCTAACTATAATAATAATGCTATTCCCTAGTAATACTATACTATCTTTATAACCTTTTTTAGCATATTTAGTACTATTTCTATTAACCTACTAGACTTATTATTTATTTGTATATTTAGTAGTATATAGCCTTCCTTTACTATAATAATAATCCTCCTTACTAGGAAGTAATGGTAAAGGAAAACACCATTAGCAAGGCAGTTAGGAATAGATTGCCAGGGGAGATTATAAAGGTAGTAAACAGTACTATTAGTATAAAGAAGGCAGTAGTAGCATACTAACTATAAAGTAAAGATATAGTTATTATATTTACTAAAATAAGGAGGAAATAAAAGGAAAATATAGCTTAGGTAAGAGTTACCTTTAGACTTAAGGCAGAAGTAAATAGGAAGATGTTTTGTATAATTATTAAGGGATTCCTAATATAATTAATAAACCATATTATAACTAAGGATATAAGAAAGAACATTAAAAAGGAGAATAGTTTAAATATAGTAAAAATAATAGTATAAAAGCTAAAGGGAATAGTAATAAGGGCACTACTAGTGGTTAGTATTAAGGACACTAAGGCAGTAAACTGCCTATACTATAAGGGAATAGTATACTAAGTAGAGATTTTTAATACTAAGCTATATAATAAGATAATCCACTTAAAGTAATATTATAACTATTATAAGATTAGGTATATTACTAGGTACTATAAGGAGGAAGTAAGATATAGTAGGTATGCTACTAGAAAATACCCTAAGGAAGAAAGGACTTACCTAATATTAATAAGCAAGGTATAGGAGAAATACCTAAATTATATAAGGGCATATCTAGCATAGTCTTAGCTATGCTTAGTAAGTAATAATAGATAGTAGTAGGCTAGGGAGGCTTATACTATAAGGCTACTATTCTTCTATAGCTATTAGTTAAAGGTTGTAATAGCTACTATAGGCAAGGGTTATTATAGAGAAAAGACTAGGGGACTAATAGAGAGGTAGCTAAGAGGAAGGAGCATATAACTAAGGGGCCTTTTTACAAAATAAACCTATAAGCTATAATTAGAACAACAGAGACCAGCAGAGAAAGGCATAATACTAGCCTTTTTATAACTAACTAGAGGGCAAAACAATACCAGAGCCAGCCTAACTAAGGTGCTCTAAAGCATATAATAAAGTATATAATTAAGGTTATATACTAGAATATACAGAAGAAAAGTAATTTAGTATATTTAGTATTAGGGCATAGCATTAGCCCTAAGGTAATAGCCATCTAGGAACCAGAAGGTTATAATAGTATACCGCTAAATCTATCTTAAAAGCACTATATATTAGTAATATATAATAAAAGAATAGCAATTTATATATATTAAAAGGTTAAGACAGAACTTTAGACTATAAAAAAAAAAGAGAATTAGTATAGTATTAAGCTATATAAAGTAAAGGTATATAATATCTATTTCCTGGCTTATAAAAAGAAGTAGTAAACGCCTTTATAACACTTTGCTAATACCTAGGCAAAGGGCTAGAGTATATTTATAAGGGACTTTAACTAATACCACCTCTTATAAAATAGATTTAGCTAAACCTCTTAAGGGCATAATAAGATGTTAGAATTTATAACAAGGTAGTAACTCAGCCTAGCTATACTATTTAGGAAAGTAATAAAGAGAGAACATAATAGTAGAGATAGTACTATTAACTATATATAGACTACTTATAACATTAGTATTAAATTCATTAGGCTAGTAAAAATCGTCAGATTTAACCATATACCTTAGCTTATTAGCATTAAGATAAGCAAGGAATCAAGTAATAGCCTAGGGTTAGTTTAGGGTTAGAGAACAGCAGATAAGAACCTTATTATAATAAAGGCTTTAAACAGGCTTAGAAAGAAGGGATTAGAGCTCCTGCTATATAACTAGCAGGAAATTAATAACTATATATAATAGCTTACCTAACAGCTTATAGAGATAGCTAATATAGCAGCACCTAAATAACCTTAAAGACACAGTAAACTATAGCCTTAGTAGAATAAAAGGGTAAAAGATATAATAGTAAAGGCAAGATGTGCTAATAGGCAGTAGTAGTAATAATAGATATAGGAATTATAGCAGGCCTTAACAGAAGCTATAGAAAAACAGGATTATATTATCTTAAAGAAGAAAAGAAGCAGTTAGCAATAAGCAGTTAGCAAGTTATTTAGATCTAAACAAAGCCTCTAGACCCTAAAGCGCTAGGCCTGGCTATAAAGTGGATTTTTTCTTAAGATGTAACAGGTCCTACTACTAACTTAGCTAGAAAATAACAGTAAGGAGGAGATAGTAGAGGTTATATATAAGGGTAAGGCAAAGGCATTTATAAAGAGGTTCTTTTCTTTATTTACAGCTAGGGCTCTAGGTTTAGAGATAAAGGCAGAGATAAGATATTATAGTAATAATTAGGTGGTTCCTGTATTTATAGAGGAGAAAATTAAAAAAGTTATAAAGAATATAGTAAGTTAAAAAGCCCTAGGGCCGGATAAGCTGCTAATAGGTTTCCTTAAGCTATATAAAGCAGCCTTAATATTATATTTAACATGCCTTATAAATATATACTATAGTTTAGGACACTATCCGGCCTTCTTTTAGTAAGCAAAGGTAGTAGTTCTATATAAACCTAGGAAAACCCTTAAGGAGTTAGGCAGACCAGGGGGGTAGAGGCTAATATTACTATTAAATATAATAAGAAAAGTAATTAAGGGAGCTATTATAAGGAGAATTACTACTATAGTAAAGAAAGGCTATATACTACTAAATATATAAATAGGTAATAGGGCTAGCAGGTTAATAGAAATAGTACTAAATATACTAAAAGAGGTTATAAGAATAGCGTAGCATTACTAGGGAATAGCATTATTACTATAGCTAGATATTACTAGAGCATTTAATACTATTAGCTATAAATAATTAATCTATACTATAAAGGAGTTAGAACTGCTAGGGTAAATAGCTAGATAGGCATAGGGCTTTATATTAAAAAAAAGAGTATAATTAGCATTTAACGGACGTATTACTAAGGAAATTCAAGTTACTATAGGGGTTCTACAAGGGTTACTAGCGTCTCCTATTCTCTTTCTGCTTTATATTATACTACTATATTAAAGACTAGCAGAAGTAGAATTAATATTAACATTAGGATTCTTAGATAATATAAACATTATAGTATATAAAAAAACAGTAAAGGAGACTAAAGTATAACTAAAAAAAGCCTAAAGAATATATAAGGAGTAGTTAAAGGAGTATAAGCTAAGGTTTAACCTAGGGAAGAGCAAGCTAATATACTTTATAAGAAAGAGGCAGGTAATTATAATAATAATCTAACTTAAAAGAATAATAATATAACTAATATAATTAGCACAATTCCTAGGGGTTTAGATTTACTAGAAGCTTTATTAGTTAACCTATATAAAGAAGGTAAATACTAAATTATTATAGTAAAAGTTAGCACTTATAGTGCTAGCTGTATTTACATAGGGATGCCGACTAGAGTGTGTAAGATCCCTTTATATATAGGTAATAAAAAGCATAATAGCTTATAAAGCTAGGATATACCACACCTATAGTAAGTTAAAAGGGTTAGTATAGGGGGTAATAAAGGCATTTATAAGGGAATAAAATGAATACTTAAGGCAGGTTATAAGGGCATATAAGGCAATGCTAGTAACACTTTTAGAGACAGAAGTAGTAATACTACTAGTAAATCTATACCTTAATTATATTAAGTAATAATTCTACTAAAGACTTAAGAAGAGTAGTATAGGTAAGAAGATATAATAGGCATGTAATTTAATAGCATTATAGCTATAATACTAAGGAAGAGGCTGCTAATACAATCACTATAAGGCGTTTTCTAATGCCCCCCCTCTCCTCCCTAGCAGCCTTATAGCTAGACAGAAATTAAAGAGAGAGTAGGAATAATAGTGGATATAGCAAAGGCATAAGGCTTAAGTAAGAAGAAAATAGGTAAAAGTAATAATAATAAATAAGGAACCTAACTTTAAGAGTATAAAAAAGATAGTAAGGCTTTATAATAGTCTGCTAAAGCATAAATCTATAGCCTTAGTATAGCTTTAAATAGAAAAAATAGGGCTGAATGCCTTCCTTTATAATAAATAGGTGCCTAAGGTAATATTACTAATATGTTAATACTAGGGAGGAGATAAGGATATCTACTACCTTATTCTATTATACCTAGAATATAACCATTTAAGGCTAATCCTAGTAGTGCTTATAATAAGAGACCTGTGGGAACTTAGGGTGGTACTTAATAATAAAAAGCTAGTACTAAATATTATAAAGTAGGTGCTTTTAACTAAGTGACTTTAGTAGTATAAGTTAGCAGAGGAGCTTTACAAGGTATAGTAAATATATAATATTAAGGCTAAGAAAGGGACTAAAGGTAATAGAAATAATAAAATAAAGGAGAAAGAGCTGGATTATGAGGGGAGGTGCTTATAGGGGGTTTTACTAATATACTAACCTTTTATATAAAGCACGACCATACTTCTGTTATTATCTGCAGTTCTAGGGGAACTGGCAGATATTTTATACTAATGGTTAAAAATAATAAAGACTCTATATTAGAGGCTTAGCGGGAGCTATATAGAGGAATATAGGTTTTCTCCCCTATTTTAGGGTTTTTCCTATATTAAGAAGTTAGTTAATGAACTAGTTAGTGGCTCTAGCTACCTAGCGTACATGAATAATAATAATCCTCCTTATAATAGCTCCTTTAATTACTTTTCTTAGCGTATTTAATAGTAATATCAGCCTTTACCCCCCTAGTCTGTCTAACTCCTTAAGGGTTTTTCTAGGTTTATATAAAACTACTACCTTTGCTTGCTAGAAAAAGGCTAGATAATATCCTAAACTATAGTATATATTTATAAGGCATATTAAATATAATATTAAGGCTACTTTATATAGCTTAAGAAAACCTATTAGTAGCTTATCTAGCCTTAGGGCTTTTTAACTTACTATATTCTTTATAACTTCTTTAATTTCCTTCTTTATAAACATAAGAACCACTTAATTATTACTATAGTATCTTATCTCTGCCTCTATCTCTAGACCTAAAGCCCTAGCTATAGATAAAAGAAAAAACCTCTTTATAAATACCTTTACTTTACCCTTATGTATAACCTTTACTATCTCCTCCCTACTATTATCTCTTAGCTAAGTTAGTAGTAGGACCTATTATATCTTAGGAGGAAGTTTACTTTATAGCTAGGCCTAGTACTCTAGGGTCTAGAGGCTCTCTTTTAACCTAAATAACTTACTAACTGCTTATTACTAACTACTTCTCTTTTCCTTTAAAATAATATAATTCTGTTTTTCTATTGCTTTTATTAAGGCTTGTTATAATTCCTATATTTATTATTACTACTACTGCTTATTAGTATATCTTACCTTTATTATTATATCTTTTACCCTTTTATTCTACTAAGGCTATAATTTGCTATGCCCTTAAGGTTATTTAAGTGCTGCTATATGAGCTATTTTTATAAGCTATTAGGTAAGCTATTATATATAGTTATTAATTTCCTACTAGTTATATAGCAGGAGCTTTAATCCCTCCTTTCTAAGTCTATTTAAAGCCTTTACTATAATAAGGTTCTTATTTATTATCCTCTAACCCTAGACTAACCCTAGGCTATTGCTTAATTTCTTATTTATCCTAATACTAATAAGCTAAGGTATATAGTTAAATCTAGCAATTTTTACTAGCTTAATAAATTTAATACTAATGTTATAAGTAGTTTATATATAGTTAATAATACTATTTCTACTACTATATTTTTTTCTTATTACTTTCCTAAATAGTATAGCTAGGCTAAGTTACTACCTTATTATAAATTTTAATATCTTATTATGCCCCTAAGAGGTTTAGCTAAATTTATTTTATAAGGGGTAGTATTAGTTAAACTTCCCTATAAATACACTTTAGCCCTTTACTTAAATATTAGTAAAGTGTTATAAAGGTATTTACTACTCCCTTTTATAAGCTAGGAAATAGATATTATATACCTTTACTTTATATAGCTTAATACTATACTAATTCTTTTTTCTTCTTATAGTTTAAAGTCCTATCTTAACCCTTTAATATATATAAATTACTATTTTTTTACTATATATTGCTAATATATAATGCCCTTAAGATAGATTTAGTAGTATACTATTATAACCTTCTAGTTTCTAAATAGCTATTACCTTAAGGCTAATACTATATCCTAATACTAAATATACTAAATTGCTTTTCTTTTATATATTTTAGTATATAACCTTAATTATATACTTTATTATATGCTTTAAAGCACTTTAATTAGGCTAGCCCTGGTATTGTTTTACCCTTTAGTTAGTTATAAAAAGGCTAGTATTATGCCTTCCTTTACTAGTCTTTATAAACCTAATTATAGCTTATAGGTTTATCTTATAAATAGGCCCCTTAGGTATATACTCCTTTCTTTTAACTGCTTTTCTATTAGTCCCTTAGTCTTTTCTTTATAATAACCCTTACCTATAGTAGCTATTATAACCTTTAACTAATAACTATAAAAGAATAGTAGCCTTATAGTATAAGCCTTCCTAGCCTATTACTATTTATTATTACTTACTAAATATAGCTAAGACTATACTAAATATACTCTTATATAATTTAGGTATTTCTTTTATACCTTACCTATTAATATTAAGTAAGTTCTCTCTTCCTTAGGGTGTTTTTTAGTAGTATATCTATTATATCTTACTTTCTCTTTATAGTACCTAGTAATATATCTAATCTTATAGTAGTTATAATATTGCTTTAAGTAAATTATCTTATTATATAGCTTAGTATTAAAAATCTTTGCTTAGTATATTATTCTCTTATAGCATATATAGTTTACTGCCTTAGTGCCCTTAATACTAACTACTAGTAGTGCTCTTATTACTATTCCCTTTAGCTTTTATATTATTATCTTTACTATATTTAAACTATTCCCCTTTTTAATATTCTTCCTTATATTCTTAGTTATAATATAGTTTATTAGTTATATTAAAAATCCCTTAATAATTATATTAAATATCTTTTTATTTACTTTTACCTTAAGTTTAAAAGTAACTCTTATTTAGGCTATATTTTCCTTTTATTTTCTTTTTACTTTAGTAAATATAATAATTATATCTTTACTCTATAGTTAGTATACTACTATTACCTTCTTTATATTAATAGTACTATTTACTACCTTTATAATCTCCTTTAGTAATTTATTTTTAATTATCTTATTAATAGTATTTTCTTTTACTATTACTTTTTAGTAATAGCAGGCTAGTATTACTATGCCCTTTATTTAAGCTAAAGGGATTATTATATTCTGCTTTATAACTTTATAAGCTATAATAATTACTTAAGTCCCCTTAACTACTATTTTAATCCTAGGAATAGCCTTTATTACCTCCTTAACTTCTTTTTTAACTATAGTTTTTACCTTATTATTAACTACTTTTATAATTAAAGCTTATAGGCTTTTTATACTAGTCCTTATTTAGGCTATTTCCTTGCCTATATTTATAGTAATTTATATAATAAATCTAATAAAAGCCTATACTTTTATTATTTTTATTTTTAAAATAACTTTTATTATTAATTTCTTTAGTAATTTTATTTTATTTTTTAATTTTTCTTATGCTATTATTACTTTAGAATTCTCTCTTTAATATTATATTTCTTTCTAAATAGTACCTTATCTTTTATTAGTTATAAATTTATATAAAAATTTATTAATTATTATACCCCTTATACTGCTTACTTCCCTTATATAATATACTATTATTAGGGGGGGTAATTAATAATAAGAAATCTAATTCTATGCTTCTTTTTTATTTTAGGCGTAATACTACGTCATATCCGCGGTGTCCAGCTTTTTTATGCGTTTAGTTACTAGCATTGTCTTATTAGGAATATTTAGAGCTTTATTTACTCTTATAAAGTATTTCTACCTTTTAGCCTACTAAGGAAAAGTCCTTTTTAAAGACTGTAAATACTAATTAACTTAACCTATAGGGGTAATTTATACCCTAGAGATAGATAATCTAGCCAAACAGTTATTAAAAGCAGCATTAAAAGCCTTTAATGTCCTTTTAAAATTTTAGAAATTTAGGGCATAAAATTAGCTATATAATAACCTTCTTTATATCTCTATACTATAAGAATACTGCCTAACTAAGGATTTATAGGTAGCTAAGGGGTTTTCTTACTAAACTATAGCAGCTTAGGGATCTTTAGTACAGCTATCTCTTATAACCATAAGAATTATAGCTTAATTAGAGTCTAGGATCGTTAAAGCTAGGTTAGAATTCTTAAGAAAATCAGGAATTCCTAAAGCTTTAAATTAAATGCCTAGGGCCTGCTTTTATTAATTAAAATTTTTAGCACCCTTTAGCTTAGCACCCTCTGGAAAGCTATAAACCTTCTTATTAAATTCTTTAGTAATAGAACTATTAAAAGAAGAGGTTATAGTATTCTTTTTAGCATCCGAACTTTGGCCTTAGCCTTAGACAGGACCTTAACCTTAACCTTAGCCTTAACCTTGGCCTGCTATTAATTTATTAACAGCTTTAAATAATTTATTTAAATTATTAGTCAGATTCATTATATCAGAACTCTGCTTATTTATAACCCTCTTAAGCTTAGCATTATAGCTAGTTTGTTAGCTTATAGCCCCCTAGTAATCTTTATTAACCTTTATTATAAACTCTTGTAAAGCAATTGTTTTTTACTATAGGATAGTGGCCCTTTATAAAATAAGTTAAGTTGCTTATAAAATTTATTTATAGGGCTTTTAAATAGTTAGAAACGCACACCTACTTTTATTTTTTAGGAATTTAGAAGAGATTTATAAAAAGTAGTGGTTTTTTGCTTAATTAAAAAGCAGCTTTTTTGCTCTCTATAAAATTAGTTATTTTAACCTTTATAGATCACTTCCGGGCTTATAACCTATTAAAAATAATAGGTATCTTAGAAGTTTACACTAGATTTATAGGGCAAGTTATACTGGATTTATATAGAATTTTTATAGAATTTCTAGTGTCTAGTAGTGGCAATAGCTGTTAGGTCTGGTAAGGAAGTGTGTATAGCTTCCTTATATACCTACTAACCTTTTTTAGGCTTTATAGCTACTAGCTGGGTTTTATATACCACTTTTCTTTTTTTATAAAAATTATTTATATATAAAAACAAAAAAATAGACGTATAGCCTAATAAACTAGGTGCTAATATATTCTATATTTAACTTTTTTAATTTTCTAAATTTTACCTAAAATTTTTTATTATATAAAAAGAAAGCTTTAAATTCCCTAATTCCAATAGTATTTCTAAGACTTTTCTAAGACCTTTAGTTATTAAGATATCTGCAAATTAGTATAACATATAGGGTAACCTACTTTCCTATAAAGGAAAGTGGTTAAGTCGTCGCCCTGCTTTTTTAGATTCTAAATTAGGAGAATTTTCCTTTAAAGGTTAAGATTTTAACCTCTAGTAGCTTTAGTAGCTAGCTAGCTATTAACCTACTAGTTGCGTTTTTATGCACTTATTATTAGCTATAGGGTAATTAAAAGAGCTTTAAATTTCTGTATTTTTTATATATTTTACAGCTGTTATTAGCTTGTAATAAGGTATAAAAGGTTAATACTAGTTATTAACAGTTATTAATGTTCTTGCCTATAGCTACTAAAATAATCTTATTAGCTGTAAAAGTGGGTCCGTCTGACCACCTAGGAGATACCTGTATCTTAACCACTAGAGTGCTGAAAATTCCCTGTAATTTTTAATAAGGTTTTAAAGACTAAAAGGGTAGAGATAAGGCTATTTAAACTAGCAGAGTTATTAACTGCTTTAATAGCTATTTAGAGCATTTGCTCTTTTAGGAAAAAACTATTAGCTTTAGTCTTAATAATATTATATACTTTATAAAAAGGGGCATAATATTACTTAAGTTTTCTAATGCTATTATAAGCCTTAATAGGGACTTTATTAATATTAATTAATAATAGTTAAGCTAAATGCCTAAATTTACTAAAAGTAAAATTTCTTTTAGTATTATAGACTATTTAGTTTAGGGGTCTAAGATATATATTAATTTAGTACTTTTTAAGGGTATTTTAAATATCTTAAGCTTTTTATCATTAAGGTCTATGAAAGCAGGCAGCTTAAAATAATATTACTAAATTTATAATATATAAGACTAGCTTTTTATTAATTTATATAATATTAATAAAAACCTTATAGTTAAATTTAAAATTATCTTTAAGAGTGAACTTAAATTTACTTAAAGCTTTTATATTTATCTAATATTAGTAATAAGTATACATGATTTTTCCTATATTAGCCTTATTAAATTCTTTACCAGCCCTAGTAAAAAGGTTATTTAATTAGTTAATTAATAAATAACTAAATTAGTAAAAAAGTTAATAGATTTTGGTTTTAAAAAGCATAAAGATAGCAGGTTCTTAAGAACTAGCTATTTACTAAGAATATCCTTATTTCCTAATAATAAGTACTTTTTTATCTTTTTAAATTAAAAGATTCTTAAGATTATTAAGTTTAACACCTATTTTATTTATATTTATAATAGAAATAAAAACAGTATAGCACTATTAAGCATATAAAAAGTTATTATGCTAAAAATCATTAGAAGTTTTAAAATACTAGTTAAAGTCATAGTTTTAGCTTTAAAGGTAATAGTTTTTTAGTTAAAAGAATGCTTAATTATAAGGTTCTTTATAGTTTTTATTAGAGTATTAACTTAGCCTTAGCTAGTAGTTAAAATTCCTAATGCTCTTATATCCAGAAGTATACTATAGAATATATCCGCTATATATCTTATATCTATAAGATATATATATTATTAAGGTTTTTTATTAGTATTATAGTTATAAGGGTCCTTAAGAAATAAGATATATTTAAAAGCATTATCCTATAAGAAGTTTATAGTTAATACTAAAAAGATTAGGAAATTTAGTATTTATATAAAGAATATTATAAAGGAAAGAGTATTATAAGCCTCTTTATTATCTGATTTCTTTTTTTTATTAATAGTAAGAAAAGCAGCGTTTTAAGCGGCTTTTTTATGCTTATTCTTACTACTATTATTAATAGTAATAAGTTAGGCTAATTTGCCTTTATAGGCCTATAGAAATATATAGTATTAATATTTAAAAGGTAGTTTTTAGTATTTTCTACTATTTTGCTACTTTTCTTTTGCTTTCTTTTAATTAAAAGCAGGATAATAAGTTAACTAGCATCCTTTTTTATAGTATATAAAGCATCTCTTTAAGCTTATTCTAGCTTAAGGTTTTTTATAATATATAGCTTATAAATAGCATTGGTCGCTCGAGCTTGAGGCAATCGAAAAACACCGCGGATACGACGCAGTATTACGCCTAAAACGGAAAAAAAGCATAGAATCGGATTCCTTATTATTAGTTACCCCCCTTAGTAATAGCGTATTATATAAGGGGAGTAAGCAGTATAAGAGGCATAATAATCAATAAATTTTCATGTAAATCTGTAACTAATAAAGGATAGGGCACTACTTAGGAAGAAATACAGCCTTAAGGAGAAAATCCTAAAGTAGTAGTAGTATAGGAAAAACTAAAGAATAAAATAAAATTACTAAAGGAATTAATAATAAAAGTTATTCTAAAGGTAGAAATAATAAAAGTATAAGCTTTTATTAAAACTATTATATAAATTGCTATAAATATAGGAGGGGAGATAGCCTAAATAAGAACTAGCACGGGAGGCCTATAGGCTTTAATTATAAAGGCAGTTAATAGTAAGGTAGAAACCATAGTTAAAAAGGCAGTTAAGGAGGTAATAAAGGCTATTCCTAGGACTAGATTAGCGGTTAAGGGGACTTAAGTAATTATTATAGCTTATAGAGTTATAGGGCAGAAGATAATAATCCCTCTGGCCTAAACAGAGGGTATAGCAATACTAGCCTGTTATTACTAGAAAGTAATAGTAAAAGGAAATACTATTAGTAAGGCAGTTAGGAACAGATTGCTAGGGGAGATTATAAAGGCAGTAAACAGTGCTATTAGTATAAAGGAGGCAGTAGTAGTATGCTAACTATAAAGTAAAGATATAGTTATTATATTTACTAAAGCAGGGAGGAAATAGAAGGAAAACACGGCCTAGGTAAGAGTTGCCTTTAGACCTAAGGCAAAAGTAAATAGGAAGATGTTTAGTGTGATTATTAAGGGATTCCTAATATAATTAACAAATTACATTATAATTAAGAATATAAGGAAGAACATAAAAAAGGAAAATGGTTTAAACATAGTAAAGATAATAGTATAAAAGCTAAAGGGATTAGTAACAAGGGCACTACTAGTGGTTAGTGTTAAGGGCACTAAGGCAGCGAACTGCCTATGCCATAGGGGAATAGTATACTAAGCAGAGATTTTTAATGCTAAGCTATATAATAAGATAATCCACCTAAAGCAATATTATAACTGCTATAAGATTGGGTATATTACTAGGTACTATAAGGAGGAAGTAAGATGCAGCAGGTATGCTACTAGAAAACACCCTAAGAAAAAGAGGACTTACCTAATATTAACAGGCAAGGTACAGAAGAAATGCCTAAATTATGCAGGGGCATACCTAGTATAGTCTTGGCTGTGCTTAGTAAGTAATAATAAATAGCAGTAGGCTAGGGAGGCTTATGCTATAAGGCTGCTGTTCTTCTGCAGCTATTAGCCAGAGGTCACAACGGCTGCCATAGGTAAGGGTTATTATAGAGAAGAGACTAGGGGACTAATAGAGAGGCAGCTAAGAGGAAGGAGCATATAACTAAGGGGCCCTTTTACAAGACAAATCTATAAGCTATAATTAGGATGACAGAGACCGGCAGAGGAAGGCATAATGCTAGCCTTTTTACAACTAATAAGAGGGCAAAACAATACTAGAGCCAGCCTAACCAGGGAGCTCTAAAGCACATAATAAAGTATATAATTAAGGTTATATACTAGAATATACAGAAGAAAAGCAATCTAGTATATTTAGTGTTAGGGCATGACGTTAGCCCTAAGGTAATAGCTATCCAGGAACCAGGAGGTTATAATAATATACTGCTAAATCTATCTTAAGGGCACTATATGTTAGTAATATACAGTAGAAGAATGGTAATCTATATATATTAAAAGGTTAAGACAGGACTTTAAACTATAGGAAGAAAGGAGGATTAATATAGTATTAAACTATATAAAGTAGAGGTATATAACATCTACTCCCTAGCTTATAAAAGGGAGTGGCAGACGCCTTTATAATACTTTGCTAATACCTAGGTAAAGGGCCAGAGTGTATTTATAGGGGACTTTAACTAATACTACCCCTTGTAGGATAGATTCGGCTAAACCTCTTAGGGGCATAATAAGATGTTAGAATTCATAACAAGGTAGTAACTCGGCCTAGCTATGCCGTTTAGGGAAGTAATAAGGAGAGAACATAGCAGCAGGGATAGCACTATTAACCATGCATAGACTACTTATAATGTTAGTATTAAATTCATTAGGCTAGTGGAAATCGCTAGATCCGACCATATACCTTAGCTTATTAGCATTAGAATAAGTAAGGAATTAAGCAACAGCCTAGGGTTAGTCTAGGGTTAGAGGATAGCGGATAAGAACCTTATTATGGCAGAGGCTTTAAACAGGCTTAGAAAGGAGGGGTTAGAGCTCCTGCTAAGCAACTAACAGGAAATTAATAACTATGCAAAATGGCTTACCTAGCAACTTATAGAGATAGCTAATATAGCGGCACCTAAATGACCTTAAGGGCATAGTAAACCACAGCCTTAGTGGAATAAAAGGGTAAAGGATATAATAGCAGAGGCAAGATGTACTAATAGGCAGTGGTAGTATTAACAGATATAGGAATTATAGCAGGCCTTAAAAGAAGCTATAGGAAAACAGGATTGCATAGTCTTAAAGGAGAAGAAAAGTAGTTAGTAACAGGCAGTTAGTAAGTTATTTAGGTCTAAAGGGAGCCTCTGGACCATAGAGCGCTAGGCCTGGCTATAGAGTGGACTTCCTCCTAAGATATAACAGGTCCTACTACTAACTTAGCTAGGAGATAATAGTAGGGAGGAGATAGTAGAGGTTACACATAAGGGTAAGGCAAAGGCATTTACAGAGAGGTTCTTTCCTTTATCTGCAGCTAGGGCTCTAGGTTTAGAGATAAAGGTAAAGACAAGATACTGTAGTAATAATTAGGTAGCTCCCGTGTTTATAAAGGAGGAAATTAAAGAAGTTATAAAGAATACGGCAAGTTAGAAAGCCCTAGGGCCAGACAAGCTGCTAATAGGTTTCCTTAAGCTATGTAAAGCAGCTCTAATATTATGTTTAATACATTTAGCTAATGCATGCTATGGTTTAAGATACTATCCGGCTACCTTCTAGCAAGCAAAGGTGGTAGTTCTATGCAAACCTAGGAAGACCCCTAAGGAGTTAGGCAGATTAGGGGGATAGAGGCTAATATTACTATTAAATATAATGGGAAAAGTGATTAAGGGAGCTATTATAAGGAGGATTACTATTGCAGCAAAGAAAGGCTATATACTGCCGGACATATAAATAGGCAATAGGGCTGGCAGATTAATAAAAATAATACTAAGCATGCTAAAAGAGATTATAAGGACAGCGTGGCATTACTAGGGAATAGCATTATTACTACAGCTAGATATCACTAGGGCGTTTGACACTATTAGCTATAAATGATTAATCCGCACTATAAAGGAGTTAGGACTGCCAGGGTAGATGGCCAGATAGGCATAGGGCTTTACATTAAAAAGGAGAGTATAATTAGCATTTAACGGACGTATTACTAAGGAAATCTAAGTTACTGTAAGGGTTCTGTAAGGGTCGCTGGCGTCTCCTATCCTCTTCCTGCTTTATATTATGCTATTATATTAAAGACTAGTAGCGGCGGAATTAATGTTAACGTTAGGGTTCTTAGATGATATAAATATTATAGTATATAGAAAAACAGCAGAGGAGGTAAAAGTATAACTAGAAAGAGCCTAGAAAATATATAAGGAGTAGTTAAAGGAATATAGGCTAAGGTTTAACCTAGGGAAGAGCAAGCTAATATACTTTATAAGGAAGAGGCAGGTGATTATAATAACAATCCGACTTAAAAGAGCAATAATATAACTAATATAATTAGTGTAATTCCTAGGGGTTTGGATTTACTAGAAGCTTTATTAGTTAAACCATATAGAGAAGGTAAATGCTAAATTATCACAGCAGAAGTTAGCACTTATAGCGCTGGCTGTGTTTATATAGGAATGCCAACTAGAGTGTGTAAGATCCCTTTATATATAGGTAATAAGAAGCATAATAGCCTATAAAGCTGGGATATACCACACCTACAGCAAGCTAGAAGGGGTAGTATAAGGGGTAGTAAAGGCATTTATAAGGGAACAGAATAAATGCTTAAGGCGGGTTATAGAGGCATATAAGGCAACACTAGTAATACTCTTAAAGACAGAAGCAGTAGTACTACTAGTAGATCTGTATCTTAATTACATTAAATGATAATTTTACTAAAGACTTAAGGATAGTAGTATAGGCAAGAAAATATAGCAGGCTTGTAATTTAATAGTATTATAGCTATAACGCTAAGGAAGGGGCTGCTAATGTAATTACTATAAGGCGTTTCCTAATGCCCCCCTCCCCCTCCCTAGCAGCCTTACAGCTAGACAGGAATTAGAAAGGGAGTGGGAAAAACAGTGGATATAGCAAAGGCATAAGGCTTAAGTAAGAAGAGAACAGGCAAAAGTAACAGCAGCTAATAAGGAACCTAACTTTAAGAGTATAAAAAAGATAGCAAGGCTTTATAATAGCCTACTAAAGCATAAATCTACAGCCTTAGTACAGCTTTAAACAGAAAAAATAGGGCTAAATGCCTTCCTTTATAATAGACAGGTGCCTAAGGTAATATTACTAATATATTAATGCTAGGGAGAAGACAAGAATATCTACCACCTTATCCTATTATGCCTAGAATATAACTATTTAAGGCTAATCCCAGCGGTGCTAATAATAAGAGACCCGTGGGAACTTAAAGTAACACTTAATAATAAGAAGCTAGCACTAAATATTATAAAGTGAGTGCTCTTAACTAGGCGACTTTAGCAGTACAGGTTAGCGGAGGAGCTTTGCAAGGCGTGGCAGATTCGCAATATTAAGACTAAGAATAGGACTAAAGGTAACGGAAATAATAGAATAAAGAAGGAATAGCCGGATTAAGAGGGGAGGTGCTTATAAGGGGTTTTTACTAATATACTAACCTTTTATATAAAGCACGACCACACTTCTGTCATTATCTGTAGTTCCGGGGGAACTAGCAGATATCTTATACTAATAGTTAAAAACAATAAAGACTTTATATTAAAGGCTTAGCAGGAGCTATATGGAAGAATATGGGTTTTCTCCCCTATCTTAGGGTTTTTCCTATATTAAGAAGTTAGTTGATGAACTAGTTAGTGGCTCTAGCTACCTAGCGTACATGAATAATAATAATAGCATTGGTCTGTAAACATTACTATATTAGTATATTAGTCTATAGACTAAATAATAAGGGCATTTAGATTATTATTATTAGTTGTTAGTAACTAACTTATAAAGGTTAGTAGTATGTTTATTACTAAGAGGTAATTTTAAAGATTACTAACAAATCCTTTAAAGGTTAGCATATTCCTAAATTTTATATTATAAAAATTGTTATTATTTTCTATTGCTTATTATACTTAATAAAGAAGGATTATATCTTATTTAAAAGGGTTATAAAGGCTATTAAATATCTTTATAAGTTAATTAAAAAGGATTTCTAAGCATTCTAACTTATTCTTTATTAGGTATTTTATGTGATGAATTTAAGCTGAAAGCTCGGATCTATATAGTCAGAAGCCCGGATCCATATAGGCAGAAGGACAGTTGCCTTATATAAGCTATATATAAGTAATTTAGGCCTTAAGTGGATATAAGGTGAATATAAAAGTACATATACAGAGTTATAGGAATTAGGCAGACCTTTTTCCTTTTTTTTTTTTTATAAATATTATTTTTATTTAAATTACTAGCTTTATAGTAGTATTTTAGTAAGACTATAATATATAATATTTATTCTTTTTATTATTTACCCTAGAAACCTTAGTAAATATAATATAAAGGTTATACTTATAATAGATAAGATAATAATAAATATAATCTAATCTAATACTATAGCTAACCTAGTAAAAATAAGTACTATATAAAAGCTGCTATGCCTTTAAGATATAGTAATAGTACAGGAAATAATAAATTAAATTATAATAAATTAAATTACTAAGCTAAAATAATAGCTATAAATAGTATCTGCTTTAGCTATATCTTTTACTATTAATACAGGTGCTTTAGATATAAGTATATAGTAAGTAGCCTTAATAAAGGTAAAACTAAAAAGAAAACCCCTTAATATAAGTACTTCTTATAATAAAAATAAGGTTAAATACTAGGCTTAGTATAGTTTTTTAGCTTATAAACTAGTAGCTAATAGCGCCTTTATTAGTAATAATTAAAATAAATAGTGTTTTATTTACTAGTACTTATTAGCTTAGGTTTAGGCATAAATTATACTCTTTTTTAAGACTAGGGAATCCCTTTATTTTTTTATAGTAAAGTTCTTATTATATCTTAACTTCTTATTTATTAACTCTTACTAATAAGAGCAGGCTATTACCAAACTTAACTAGGTTAGATAATAACTAAGGGAAAATTTTAATGATTATTTTATTTAATTTAAACAGAAACTTATCTTAATAGGAGGATATATTCATATATTCATGTACGCTAGGTAGCTAGAGCCACTATCTAGTTCATTGACTAACTTCTTAATATAGGAAAAACCCTAAAATAGGGGAGAAAACCCATATTCTTCTATATAGCTCCTGGTAAGCCTCTAATATAGAGTCTTTATTGTTTTTAACTATTAGTATAAAAGGACTTTAAGAAGTGGACATCTAGGTATAACCATTTACAAAAAAAAGCTGGACACCGCGGATATAACGCAGTATTACGCCTAAAATAAAAAAGAAGCATAGAATTAGATTTCTTATTATTAATTACCCTCCCTAATAATAGCATATTATATAAGGGGAGTAAGTAGTATAAGGGATATAATAATTAATAAACTTTTATATAAATCTATAATTAATAAAAAATAAGGTATTACTTAAGAAGAAATATAGTATTAAAAAGAGAATTCTAAAGTAATAATAGTATAAAAAGAATTAAAGAATAAAATAAAATTACTAAAGAAATTAATAATAAAAGTTATTTTAAAGGTAAAAATAATAAAAGTATAGGCTTTTATTAAATTTATTATATAAATTATTATAAATATAGGTAAAGAAATAGCCTAAATAAGGACTAGTATAGGAGGCTTATAGGCTTTAATTATAAAAGTAGTTAATAGTAAGGTAAAAACTATAGTTAAAAAGGCAGTTAAAGAGGTAATAAAGGCTATTTTTAGGACTAAAATAGTAATTAAAGGGACTTAAGTAACTATTATAGCTTATAAAGTTATAAGGTAAAATATAATAATCCCTTTAGCCTAAATAAAAGGTATAGTAATACTAGCTTACTATTACTAAAAAGTAATAATAAAAGAAAATACTATTAGTAAAATAGTTAGAAATAAATTACTAAGGAAGATTATAAAGGTAGTAAATAGTATTATTAGTATAAAGGAGGTAATAGTAATATATTAACTATAAAGTAAAAATATAGTTATTATGTTTACTAAAGTAAGAAGGAAATAAAAGGAAAATATAGCTTAAGTAAGAGTTACCTTTAGACCTAAGGTAAAAGTAAATAAGAAGATATTTAGTATAATTATTAAGGGATTTCTAATATAACTAATAAATTATATTATAACTAAGAATATAAGGAAGAATATTAAAAAGGAAAATAGTCTAAATATAGTAAAGATAATGGTATAAAAGCTAAAGGAAATAGTAATAAAGGTACTACTAGTAGTTCGTATTAAGGGCACTAAGGCAGTAAACTGCCTATATTATAGGGGAATAGGAAATCAATAAAAGGGACAACACCGCGGATACGACGCGGTATTACGCCTAAAACGGAAAAAAAGCATAGAATTGGATTCCTTATTATTAATTACCCCCCCTAGCAATAGCGCATTGCATAAGGGAAGTAAGCGGCGTAAGGGGTATAATAATTAACAAATTTTTATATAAATTCGCAACTAATAAAGAATAAGGCACTACCTAGGAAGAAATATAATATTAAGGAGAGAATCCTAGAGTAATAGTAGCGCAGGAAAAACTAAAGAATAAAATAAAATTACTAAAGGAATTAATAATAAAAGTTATCCTAGAGGTAAAAATAATAAAAGTATAGGCTTTTATTAAAACTTTTATATAAATTACTATAAATGTAGGAGGGGAGATAGCCTAAGTAAGAACTAACACGGGAGGCCTATAGGCCTTAATTATAGAAGCGGTTAGTAGTAAAGTAGAAACCATAGTTAAGAAGGTAGTTAAGGAGGCAATAAAGGCTGTTTATAGGACTAGATTAGTAGTTAGGGGGACTTAGGCAAATATTACGGCTTGTGGAGTTATAGGACAGAATATAATAATACCTTTAGCCTAAACGGAGGGTATGGCGATACTAGCCTGCTATTACTAGAAAGCACTAGTAAAGGGAAGTACTATTAGCAAGGTAGTTAGGAATAAATTACTAGGAGAGATTGTGAAGGTAGTAAACAGTACTATTAGCGTGGAGGAGGTAGTAGTAGTATACTAATTATAGAGTAGAGATATAGTTATTATATTTATAGAAGCAGGGAGGAAATAGAAAGAAAATACGGCCTGGGTGGGAGTTGCTTTTGGACCTAAGGCGGAAGTAAACAGGAAGATGTTTAGTGTGATTATTAAGGGATTCCTAATATGATTAACAAACTATATTGCGATTAAGAATATAAGGAAGAATATTAAAAAAGAGAATGGATTAAATATAGTAAAGATAACGGTATGGAAGCCAAGAGGAATAGCAATGAGGGCACTATTAGTGGTTAGTGTTAAGGGCACTAAGGCAGTAAACTAACTATACTATAGGGGAATAGTATACTAAGTAGAGATTTTTAATGCTAAGCTATATAATAAGATAATCCACCTAAAGCAATATTATAATTACTATAAGATTAGACATATTGCTAGATACTATAAGGAGAAAGTAAGATACAGCAGGTATGCTGCTAAAAAACACCCTAAGGGAGAGAGAACTTGCCTAACGTTAACAGGTAAGGTATGGGAGAAATGCCTAAATTATACGGGGGCATATTTAGCATAGTCTTAACTGTACTTAGTAAGTAATAAGAGATGGTAGCAGGCTAGAGAGGCTTATGCTATAAGGCCGCTGTTCTTCTGCAACTATTAGTTAGAGGTTGTAATAGCTATTACAGGCAAGGGTTATTAGGGAGAAGAAACCGGGGGACTAACGGAGAGGCAGCTAAGAGGAAGGAGTATATAACTAAGGGGCCCTTCTATAAGATAAACTTATAAGCTAAGATTAGGACGATAGAGACTGGCAGAGGAAGGCATAATACTGGCCTTTTTATAACTAACTAGAGGGCTAAACAATACTAGAGCCAGCCTAACCAGGGTGCTCCGAAGCATATAATAGAGTATATAATTAAGGTTATGTACTAGAATATACAGAAGAAAAGCAATCTAGTATATCTGGTGTTAGGGCATAATGTTAGCCCTAAGGTGATAGCTATTTAGGAACCAGGAGGCTATAACAGTATACCGCCGAATCTATCTTAGGGACATTATATATTAGTAATATATAGCGGAAGAATGGCAATTTATATATACTAAAAGGTTGAGACAGGACTTTAGATTATAGGGAGGGGGGAGGATTAGTATAGTGTTAAGCTATATAGAGTAGAGATATATAATATTTATTCCCTGGCTTATAAAAGGGAGTGGCAGACGCTTTTATAACACTTTACTAATACCTAGGTAAAGGGCTGGAGTGTGTTTGTAGGGGACTTTAACTAATATTACCCCTTATAGGATAGATTTAGCTGAATATCTCCGGGGCATAATAAGATGTTAGAATTTATAATAAGGTGGCAACTTGGCCTAGCTATGCCGTTTAGGGAAGTAATAAGGAGAGAACATAGTAGCAGGGATAGTACTATTAACTATGCGTGGACTACCCATAATGTTAGTATTAAATTTATTAGGCTAGTGGAAATCGCCAGATCTGACCATATGCCCTAGCTTATTAGTATTAGGACAAACAAGGAATTAAGTAATAGCCTAGGGTTAGTCCGGGGTTAGAGGATAGCGGATGAGAACCTTATTATAGCAGAGGCTTTAAACAGGCTTAGAAAGAAGGGGTTAGAGCTTCTGCTATATAACTAGCAAGAAATCAATAACTATGTGTAGTAGCTTACTTAACAGCTTATAGAGATAGCTAATATAGTAGTACCTAAGCAACCTTAAGGGTATAGTAAACTATAGCCTTAGTGGAATAAAAGGGTAAGGGATGCAATAGCAGAGGCAAGACGTGCTAATAGGCGGTGGTAGTAATAATAGACGTAGGAAGTGTAGCAGGCCTTAATAGAAGCTATAAAAAAACAGGATTATATTATCTTAAAGGAGAAGAGAAGTAGCTAGCAACAGGCAGTTAGTAAGTTATCTAGGTCTAAAGAGAGTTTTTAGACCCTAGAGCGTTAGGCCTGGCTATGGAGTGGACTTTCTCCTGAAAGGTAACAGGTCCTACTACTAACCCGGCTAGGAAATAATAGCAGGGAGGAGATAGTGGAGGTTACACATAAGGGTAAGGCAAGGGTATTTACAGAGAGGTTCTTCCCTCTATCTATAGCTAGGGCTTTAGGTCTAAAGGCAGAGGAGGGGATAAGATATTATAATAATAATTAGGCAGTTCCTGTGTTTATAAAGGAGGAAATTAAAAAGGTTATAAAGAATATAGTAAGTTAAAAAGCCCTAGGACTGGACGAGCTACTAACGGGTTTCCTTAAGCTATATAGAGCGGCCCTAATATTATGTTTAACACGCCTTATAAATGCTTGCTATAGTTTGGGATATCATCTGGCCTTTTTCTAATAAGTAAAGGTGGTAGTTTTATGTAAACCTAGGAAGTCCCCTAAGGAGTTAGGCAGACTGGGGGGGTAGAGGCTGATATTGCTGTTAAATATAATAGGTAAAGTAATTAAGGGAGCTATTATAAGGAGGATTACTATTATAGCAGAGGAAGGCTATATACTGCTAGATATGCAAATAGGTAATAAGGCTGGCAGATTAATAGAGATAGCACTAAGTATGCTAAAAGAGGTTATAAAAACAGCGTGGCATTACTAGGGGATAGCATTATTACTATAGCTAGATATTACCAGGGCATTTAACACTATTAGCTATAAATAATTAATCTGCACTATAAAGGAGTTAGAACTGCCAGGGTGGATGGCCAGATAGGCACAGGGCTTTACGTTAGAAAGGAAAGCATAATTAGCGTTTAACGGACGTATTACTAAGGAAATCCAAGTTACTACAGGGGTTCTATAAGGGTTACTAGCGTTTCCTATCCTCTTCCTGCTCTATATTATGCTATTATATTAAAGACTAATAGCAGCAGAATTAACATTAATATTAGGGTTCTTAGATAATATAAACATTATAGTATATAGAAAAACAGCAGAGAAGATAAAAGTATAACTAGAAAGAGCTTAGAGAATATGTAAGGAGTAGTTAAAGGAGTATAGGCTAAGGTTTAACCTAGGAAAAAGCAAGCTAATGCACTTTATAAGGAAGAGGCAGGCGATTATAACAACGATCTAACTTAGAAGAGCAATAATATAACTGATATAATCAGCGCGATTCCTAAGGGTTTGGATTCACTGGAAGCTTTATTAGTTAACCTATATAGAGAAGGTAAATGCTAAATTGTTATGGTAAAAGTTAGCACTTATGGCACTGGCTGTGTTTACGTGGGGATGCTAACTAGAGTATGCGAGATCCTTTTATATACAGGTAATAAGAAGCATAATAGCCTATAGAGCTAGGATATACTACACCCGCAGTGAGCCAGAAGGGGTAGTATAGGGGGTAGCAAAGGCATTTGTAAGGGAACAGAATAAATGCTTAAGGCGGGTTATAGGGGTATATAAGGCAATACTAGTAATACTCTTAGAGACAGAAGCAGTAGTGCTGCCGGTAGATCTGTACCTTAATTATATTAAATAACAATTCTACTAAAGACTTAAGGATAGTAGCATGGGCAAGAAGATACAGCAGGCCTGTAATTTAATAGTATTATAGCTACAATGCTAAGGAAGAGGCCGCTGATGTAATCACTATAAGGCGTTTCCTGATGCCCCCCCCCCCCTCCCTAGCAGCCTTATAGCCAGACAGGAATTAGAGAGGGAGTGGGAAAAACAGTAGATCTAGCAGAGGTATAAGGCTTAAGTAAGAAGAGGATAGGCAAAAGCAATAGTAGTAGACAAGGAACCTAACTTTAAGAGTATAAAAAAGATAGTAAAGCTTTATAATAGCCTGCTTAAGCATGAATCTATAGCCCTAGTTTAGCTTTAAATAGAAAAAATAGGGTTAAATGCCTTCCTTTATAATAGACAGGTGCCTAAGGTAACTTTACTAATATGTTAATGCTAGGGAGGAGACAAGGATATTTACTACCTTATCCTGTTATGCCTAGAATATAACTATCTAAGACCGATTCTAGCAGTGCCTGTAATAAGAGATCTATAGGAACTTAGGGCGGCGCTTAATAATAAGAAGCTAGCACTAAATATTATAAAGTGGGTGCTTTTGACTGGGTGACTTTAGTAGTATAGGTTGGCGGAGGAGCTTAGTAAAGTATGGCAGATACATAATAATAAGGCTGAGAAAGGGACTAGAGGCAATAGAAACAATAGGATAAAGGAGGAAGAGCCGGACTAGGAGGGGAGGTGCTTATAGGGGGTTTTTACTAATATACTAACCTTTTATATAAAGCACAACTATACTTCTGTTATTATCTGCAGTTCCAGGGAACTGGCAGATATCTTATACTAATAGTTGGAAACAATAAAGACTCTATACTAGAGGCTTAGCGGGAGCTATATAGAAGAATATGGGTTTTCTCCCCTATTTTAGGGTTTTTCCTATATTAAGAAGTTAGTTGATGAACTAGTTAGTGGCTCTAGCTACCTAGCGTACATGAATAATAATAGTAATATAGGGGAATAGTATACTAAGTAGAGATTTTTAATACTAAGCTATATAATAAAATAATTTACTTAAAGTAATATTATAACTACTATAAGATTAAATATATTATTATGTACTATAAAGAGAAAGTAAGATACAATAGGTATATTACTAGAAAATACTCTAAGAAAAAAAGGACTTACTTAATATTAATAAGTAAGGTATAAGAGAGATATTTAAATTATATAAGGGTATATTTAGTATAGTTTTAGCTATATTTAATAAGTAATAATAAATAATAGCAGGCTAAGGAGGCTTATACTATAAGGTTACTATTTTTTTATAGCTATTAGTTAGAGGTTATAATAGCTACTATAGGTAAGGGTTATTATAAAGAAAAAACTAGAGAACTAATAAAGAAGTAGCTAAGAGAAAGAAGCATATACCTAAAGGGCCTATTTATAAGATAAACCTATAAGCTATAATTAGGTCTATAAAGACTAGTAGAAAAAGGTATAATACTAGCCTTTTTATAACTAACTAAAGGGTAAAATAATACTAGGGCTAGCCTAACTAGGGTACTTTAAAGCATATAATAAAGTATATAATTAAGGTTATATACTAGAATATATAAAAGAAAAGTAATTTAGTATATTTAGTATTAGAATATAGCATTAGCCCTAAGGTAATAGCTATTTAAAAACCAGGAGGTTATAATAATATACTATTAAATCTATCTTAAGAGCACTATACATTAGTAATATATAGTAGAAAAATAGTAATTTATATATATTAAAGAATTAAGATAAGACTTTAAACTATAAAAAGAAAGGAGAATTAATATAGTATTAAGCTATATAAAGTAAAGGTATATAATATTTATTTCCTAGCTTATAAAAGGGAGTAGTAAATACCTTTATAATACTTTACTAATATCTAAGCAAAGGGCTAGAGTATATTTATAAGGAACTTTAATTAATACTACTCTTTATAGGATAGATTTAGCTAAACCTCTTAAGGGTATAATAAAATATTAGAATTTATAATAAGGTAATAACTTAGCCTAGCTATACTATTTAGGGAAGTAATAAGGAGAAAATATAGTAGTAGGAATAGCATTATTAACTATATATAAACCACTTATAATGTTAGTATTAAATTTATTAGGCTAGTGGAAATCGCCAGATTTAACTATATGCCTTAGCTTATTAGTATTAGGATAAATAAGGAATTAAGTAACAGCCTAGGGTTAGTTTAGGGTTAGAGGATAATAAATAAAAACCTTATTATAGTAAAGGCTTTAAACAGACTTAGAAAGAAGGGATTAAAGCTTCTGCTTATAACTAGTAGGAAATTAATAACTATATATAATAGCTTACTTAATAGCTTATAGAAATAACTAATATAGTAGCACTTAAATAACCTTAAGGGCATAGTAAACTATAGTCTTAGTAGAATAAAAGGGTAAAAGATATAATAATAAAGGCAAGATATACTAATAGATAGTAATAGTAATAATAGATATAGGAATTATAGCAAGCCTTAATAAAAGTAATAAAAAATTAAAATTATATTATTCTAAAGAAAAAGAAAAGTAGTTAATAATAAGTATTATTATTATTTATGTACACTAGGTAGCTAGAGCCACTAACTAGTTCATCAACTAACTTCTTAATATAGGAAAAACCCTAAGATAGGAGAGAAAACCTATATTCTTCCATATAGCTCCTGCTAAGCCTTTAATATAAAGTTTGTATTATTTTCAACTATTAGTATAGGATATCTGCCAGTTCCCCCAGAACTACAGATAATAATAAAAGTATGGTCATGCTTTATATAAAAGGTTAGTATATTAATAAAAACCCCCTATAAGCACCTCCCCTCTTAATCCAGCTTTTCCTCCTCTATTCTATTATTTCTATTACCTCTAGTCCCTTTCTTAGCCTTAATATTATATATCTACTATGCCTTATAAAGCTTTTCTGCTAACCTATACTACTAAAGTCGCCTAGTTAAGAGCACCCACTTTATAATATTTAGTGCTAGCTTTTTATTATTAAGCACTGCCCTAAGTTCCTATAGGTCTCTTATTATAGGCACTACTAGAATCGGCCTTAAATGGTTATGTTCTAGGCATAATAGGATAAGGTAGTAAATATCCTTATCTCCTCCCTAGTATTAATATATTAGTAATATTACCTTAGGCACCTGTCTGTTATAAAGAAAGGTATTCAGCCTTATTTTTTTTATTTAAAGCTATACTAAGGCCATAGATTTATGCTTTAGCAAGCTATTATAAAGCCTTACTATCTTTTTTATACTTTTAAAGTTAGGTTCCTTATTTACTGCTATTACTTTTGCCTGTCCTCTTCTTACTTAAGCCTTATGCCTCTATTATATTTACTGTTTTTCCTACTCTCTCTCTAATTCCTATCTAGCTATAAGGCTGCTATAGAGGGGGGGGGGCTTTAAGAAACGCCTTATAGTAATTACGTCAGCGGCCTCTTCCTTAGCATTATAGCTATAATACTATTAAATTGCATGTCTATTGTATCTTCTTGCCTATATTACTATCCTTAAGTCTTTAATAGAATTATTACTTAATGTAATTAAGGTATAAATCCACTAGCAGCACTACTGCTTCTGTCTTTAAGAGTGTTACTAGTATTGCCTTATATGCCCCTATAACCCGCCTTAAGCATTTATTCTATTCCCTTATAAATGCCTTTACTACCCCCTGTGCTACGCCTTTTAACTTACTATAGGTGTGGTATATCCTAGCTTTATAGGCTATTATACTTCTTATTACCTATATATAAAGGGATCTTATACACTTTAGTTAGCATTCCTATGTAGACGCAGCTAGTACTGTGAGTACTAACTTCTACTATAATAATTTAGTATTCACATTCTTTATATAAGTTAACTAATAAAGCTTCTAGTAAATCCAAACCCCTAGGAATCGCGCTAATTATATCAGTTGTATTATTGTTTTTTTAAGTTAGATTGTTATTATAATTACCTACCTTTTTCTTATAAAGTATATTAGCTTGCTCTTTCCTAGGTTAAACCTTAGCCTATACTCTTTTAACTACTTCTTATATATTCTTTAGGCTTTTTTTAGTTATACTTTAGTCTCCTCTACTGTTTTTTTATATACTATAATATTTATATTATCTAAGAACCCTAATATTAATATTATTTCTACTACTACTAGTCTTTAATATAGTAGTATAATATAGAGTAAGAAAAGGATAGGAGATGCTAGCGACCCTTATAAAACCCCTATAGTGACTTAGATTTCCTTAGTAATACGTCTGTTAAATGCTAATTATGCTCTTTTTTCTAATATAAAGCCCTATGCCTATCTAGCTATTTACCCTAGTTGTCCTAACTCCTTTATAGTACGAATTAATTATTTATAGCTAATAGTATTAAACGCCCTAGTAATATCTAGCTATAGTAATAATGCTATTCCCTAGTAATACTATGCTATCCTTATAACCTCTTTTAGTTTGCTTAGTACTACCTTTATTAACCTGCCAGCTCTATTACCTATTTATATATCTAGTAGTATATAGCCTTTCTTTATTATAATAGTAATTCTCCTTATAATAGCTCCCTTAATTACTTTTCCTATTATGTTTAATAGTAATATTAGCCTTCACCCCCCTAGTTTACTTAACTCCTTAGGGGTTTTCCTAGGTTTACATAAAACTACTACCTTTACTTTCTAAAAGAAGGCCGGATGGTGTCCTAAACCATAGTATGCATTTATAAGGCATATTAAATATAATATTAGGCCTGCTTTATATAGCTTAAGGAAACCTATTAGCAGCTTTTCCGGCCCTAGGGCTTTTTAACTTACTATATTCTTTATAACTTTTCTAATTTCCTCCTTTATAAACATAGAAACTACCTAATTATTACTATAGTATCTTATCTTTACCTTTATCTCTAGACTTAAAGTCCTAGCTATAAATAAAGGAAAGAACCTCTTTATAAATACCTTTGCCTTACCCTTATATATAACCTTTACTATCTCCTCCCTGCTATTATCTCCTAGCTAAGTTCGTAGTAGGACCTGTTATATCTTAGGAGGAAGTTTACTTTATAGCCAGGCCTAGTGCTCTAGGGTCTAAAGGCTTCCTTTAGACCTAAATAACTTACTAACTGCCTATTACTAACTACTTTTCTTTTCCTTTAAGATAATATAATCCTGTTTTTCTATAGCTTTTATTAAGGCCTGCTATAATTCCTATGTCTGTTATTACTACTACTACTTATTAGTATATCTTACCTTTACTATTATATTCTTTACCCTTTTATTTCACCAAGGCTATAGTTTATTACGCTCTTAAGGTTATTTAAGTGCTGCTATATTAGCTATCTTTATAAGCTATTAGGTAAGCTATTGTACATAGTTATTAATTTCCTGCTAGTTATATAACGGGAGCTCTAACCCCTCCTTTCTAAGCCTGTTTAAAGCCTTTACTATAATAAGGTTCTTATTTGCTATCCTTTAACCCTAGACTAACCCTAGGCTATTGCTTAATTTCTTGCTTATTTTAATACTAATAAGCTAAGGTATATGGTTAGATCTGGCGATTTCTACTAGCCTAATAAATTTAATACTAACATTATAAGTAGTCTATATATAGTTAATAGTGCTATTCCTACTACTATGTTCTCTTCTTATTACTTCCCTAAACAGCATAGCTAGGCTAAGTTACTACCTTATTATAAATTCTAATATCTTATTATGCCCTTAAGAGGTTTAGCTAAATCTGTCCTATAAGGGGTGGTGTTAGTTAAAGTCCCTTATAAACATACTCTAGCCCTTTGCTTAGGTATTAGCAAAGTGTTATAAAGGTATCTGCCACTCCCTTTTATAAGCTAGGAAATAGATATTATATACCTTTACTTTATATAGCTTAATATTATACTAATTTTCCTCCCTCCTTATAGTCTAAAGTCCTGTCTTAACCTTTTAATATATATAAATTACTATTCTTCTGCTATATATTACTAATATATAGTGCCCTTAAAATAGATTTAGTAGTATATTATTATAACCTCCTGGTTTCTGGATGGCTATTACCTTAGGGCTAACGCTATGCCCTAATACTAGATATACTAAATTGCTTTTCTTCTGTATATTCTAGTATATAACCTTAATTATATACTCTATTATATGCTTTAGAGTACCCTTGTTAGGCTAGCTCTGGTATTGTTTTACCCTTTAGTTAGTTATAAAAAGGCTAGTATTATACCTTTCTCTGCTAGTCTTTATTATCCTAATTATAGCTTATAGGTTTATTTTACAGAAAGGCCCCTTAGTTATATACTTCTTTCTCTTAGCTGCCTCTTTATTAGTTCCCTAGTCTCTTCTTTATAATAACCCTTGCCTGTAATAGCCGTTATAACCTTTAACTAATAGCTGCAAAAAAACAGCAGCCTTATAGCATAAGCCTTCCTAGCCTGCTGCTATCTATTATTACTTACTAAGCATAGCTAAGACTATACTATATATGCCCCTGTATAATTTAGGCATTTCTTTTATACCTTAACTGTTAATGTCAGGTAAGTCCTCTCTCTCTTAAGGTGTTTTTTAGTAGTATACCTGCTGTATCTTGCTTTCTCCTTATAGTGCCTAGTAATATGCCTAATCTTATAATAGTTATAATATTACTTTAGGTAAATTATTTTGTTATATAGCTTAGTATTAAAAATCTCTGCTTAGTATACTATTCCCCTATAATATAGGCGGTTTACTACCTTAGTACCCTTAATACTAACTACTAGTAGTGCTCTTATTACTATTCCCTTTAGCTTTTATACTATTATCTTTACTGTATTTAAACTATTTTCCTTTTTAATGTTCTTCCTTATATCCTTAGTTATAATGTGGTTTGTTAATTGTATTAGAAATCCCTTAATAATTACACTAAATATCTTCCTGTTTACTTCTGCCTTAGGTCTAAAGGTAACTCTTACTTAGGCTGTGTTTTCCTTTTATTTTCTCCCTGCTTTAGTAAATATAATAACTATATCTTTACTTTATAGTTAGTATGCTATTACTACCTCCTTTATGCTAATAGCGCTATTTACTGCCTTTATAATCTTCCCTAGTAATCTGTTCCTAACTGCCTTACTAATAGTATTTTCCTTTACTATTACTTTCTAGTAATAGCGGGCTAGTATTCCTATACTCTTTATTTAGGCTAAAGGGATTATTATATTCTGCCCTATAGCTCTATAAGCTATAATAGTTGCTTAAGTCCTTTTAACTACTAATTTAGTCCTAGGAATAGCCTTTATTACCTTTTTAACCACCTTCTTAACCATGGTTTCTACCTTACTATTAACTGCTTTTATAATTAAAGCCTATAGGCCTTTTATACTAGTTCTTATTTAGGCTATCTTTCTTCTTATATTTATAGTAATTTGAATAATAGTTCTAATAAAAGCTTATACTTTTATTATTTTTACCTTTAAAATAACTTTTATTATTAATTCCTTTAGTAATTTTATTTTATTCTTTAGTTTTTCCTATGCTATTATTACTCTAGAATTCTTTCCTTAATACTATATTTCTTCCTAGGTAGTGCCTTATCTTTTATTAGTTATGGATTTATATGAAAATTTATTAATTATTATGCCCCTTATACTGCTTACTTTCCTTATATAATATACTATTACTAGGGAGGGTAATTAATAATAAGGAATCTGATTTTATGCTTCTTTTCCGTTTTAGGTGTAATACCGCGTCGTATCCGTGGTGTTTTTAGACCGGTGAAGTTTTTGTTAATAATAAGTAGTTAGTAAGTAATTTAGGTTAAAAGGGAGCCTTTAAACCCTAAAGCACTAAGCCTAGCTATAAAGTAAACTTTCTCTTAAGATATAACAGGTCCTACTACTAACTTAGCTAGGGGATAATAGCAGAGAGAAGATAGTAAAGGTTATATATAAGGGTAAGGCAAAGGTATTTATAAAGAGGTTTTTTCCTTTATTTACAGCTAGGGCTTTAGGTTTAAAAATAAAGATAAAGATAAGATACTATAGTAATAATTAAGTGGTTTTTATGTTTATAAAAGAGAAAATTAAAGAAGTCATAAAAAATATAGTAAGTTAGAAAGCCTTAGGGCTAAATAAGCTACTAATAGGTTTTCTTAAGCTATATAAAGCAGCCTTAATATTATATTTAATATGCCTTATAAATATATATTATAGTTTAAAACACTATCTAGCCTCCTTTTAGTAAGTAAAAGTAGTAGTTCTATATAAACCTAGGAAAACCCCTAAGGAGTTAGGCAGACTAGGGGAGTAAAGGCTAATATTACTATTAAATATACTAGGAAAAGTAATTAAAAGAGCTATTATAAAAAGAATTACTACTATAGCAAAGAAAGGCTATATATTACTAAATATATAAATAGGTAATAGGTTTAATAGGTTAATAGAGGGAGTACTAAGCATACTAAAAGAGGTTATAAAAATAGCATAGCATTACTAGGGAATAGTATTATTATTATAGTTAGATATTACTAGGGTGTTTAACACTATTAGCTATAAATAACTAATCTATACTATAAAGGAGTTAGAACTGCTAGGGTAGATAGCTAGATAGGCATAGGGCTTTATATTAGAAAGAAGAGTATAATTAGTGTTTAATAGGCATATTACTAAGGAAATCTAAGTTACTATAGGGGTTTTATAAGGGTTACTAGTATCTTCTATCCTTTTCCTACTTTATATTATACTACTATATTAAAGACTAGTAGTAGTAGAATTAATATTAATATTAGGGTTTTTAAATAATATAAATATTATAGTATATAAAAAAATAGTAAAGGAAACTAAAGTATAACTAAAAAAAGCCTAGAAAATATATAAGGAGTAGTTAAAGGAGTATAAGCTAAGGTTTAACCTAGGGAAGAGCAAGCTAATACACTTTATAAGGAAGAGGTAGGTGATTATAATAATAATCTAACTTAGAAGAATAATAATATAACTAATATAATTAGTGTAATTACTAGGGGTTTAGATTTACTAAAAGCTTTATTAGTTAATTTATATAAAAAAGGTAAATACTAAATTATTATAGTAGAAGTTAGTACTTATAGCACTAGCTATATTTATATAGAAATGCTAACTAAAGTGTATAAGATCCCTTTATATATAAGTAATAAAAAGCATAATAGCCTATAAAGCTAGAATATATTATACTTATAGTAAGTTAAAAGGAGTAGTATAAGGGGTAGTAAAGGCATTTATAAGGGAATAAAATAAATGCTTAAGGCAGGTTATAGGGGCATATAAGGTAATACTAGTAATACTCTTAAAGACAGAAATAGTAATACTACTAGTAGATTTATACCTTAATTACATTAAGTAATAATTCTACTAAAGACTTAAGGATAGTAGTATGGGTAAGAAGATATAATAGGTATATAATTTATAGCTTTATAGCTATAATACTAAGAAAGAGGCTGCTAATATAATTACTATAAGGCGTTTCTTAATGCCCCCCCCCCCCTCCTTAGTAGCCTTATAGCTAGGTAGGAATTAGAAAGGAAGTGGGAAAAATAGTAAATATAATAGAGGTATAAGGCTTAAGTAAGAAGAAAATAGGTAAAAATAATAGTAATAAATAAGGAACCTAACTTTAAAAGTATAAAAAAAATAGTAAGGCTTTATAATAGCCTACTAAAGTATAAATCTATAGCCTTAGTATAGCTTTAAATAAAAAAAATAAGGCTAAATACCTTTCTTTATAATAGATAAGTACCTAAGGTAATATTATTAATATGTTAATACTAGGAAGGAAATAAGGATATTTACTACTTTATCCTTTCCTACTTAAAATATAACCATTTAAGGCTGATCTTAGTAATGCTTATTGTAAGAGACCTATAAGAGCTTAGGGCAGCGCTTAATAATAAAAAGCTAGCACTAAATATTATAAAGTAAGTGCTTTTAATTAGGTGACTTTAGTAGTATAGGTTAGCTAAGGAGCTTTATAAGGTATGGCAGATATGTAATATTAAGGTTAAAAAAGGGATTAAAGGTAATAGAAATAATAAAATAAAGAAGAAAGAGCTGGATTAGGAGGGGAGATGCTTATAGGGGGTTTTTACTAATATACTAACCTTTTATATAAAGCAGGTATATACTAGCCCTAAAGTTAAAAGAAAAAACCATATTTTTTATAGTTTAAAATACTAATATAAGACCTATCTATAAGGTATAGGTTATTCTTTATAATATAACCCTTTAAAGTATAGTGTTTTAAACTACTGTAAATATTAATATCTAGCCCAGGGAAATATAAGGCCTCTTTTAAAGTAAGGGTCTTATATTTTTCAGGTTTTAAGTAATAGAGTACCTAGAATTTAGCATTACTATAGCCCTTAGGGTAGATTTTCCCTTTAGCAGTTATAATAGGCTTATCTTCTCCCTTTTTATAAGGGATATAGTTGCTTACATTTTCTTCAAAATTTACTAAATATACTATAAAACTAGTATTATAAAGTAAAGCATGCCTTATGCCTTTATAACTATAGCTATAATTTATAGCTTCTAAAGTAACCTTAGGAGTGGTTATTTCCTCTTTTATATCTGATTTTAAAGAGGCTTTTAAATTAAAAGCTTTAGAGCTATTATTACTATTATTCTCTAGGTTATATACCCTATTAAAGAGATTATAGTTGCCTAATATAAAAGAACTTTTTAATCCTTCTTTTGCTACCTTCTTAAAAGGTTTTTTGCCTTTTTAATAACCTTTTTTAGGTCTTGCCTTATTTCCTTTATTAAAAGACTTTTTAAGGGAAAACTCTTTTTTTTTTAAAAAAAAAAGATTTAGGACCTTTAGAGTCCTAAGAATTCTTATTTTTATAACCTAATGCTTTATAATTTAAGGCTTTTAAGACTATAGAGCTTTTATTCCTTTATTCTTCTAATAAATCTGCTATTAGAAACTAGAGATTTTAAGTGTTATTAGAAATATTTAGAGCTCTATTTACTCTTATAAAGTATCTCTACCTTTTAGCTTACTAAGGAAAAGTCCCTTTTAAAGACTATAAATATTAATTAACTTAATCTATAAGGGTAATTTACACCCTAGAAATAGATAATTTAGCTAAATAGTTATTAAAAATAGCATTAAAAGCCTTTAATATCCCTTTAAAATTTTAGAAATTCAGGGTATGAAATTAGCTATATAATAACCCTCTTTATATCTCTATACTATAAGAATACTGCTTAACTAAGGATTTATAGGCAGCTAAGGGGTTTTTTTACTAAACTATAGTAGCTTAGGGACCTTTAGTATAGCTATCTCTTATAATTATAAGAATTATAGCTTAATTAGAGTCTAGGAGGGTTAAAGCTAGGTTAGAATTCTTAAGAAAATTAGGAATTTCTAAAGCGTTAAATTAAATACCTAGGGCCTGCTTCTATTAATTAAAATTTTTAGCATCCTTTAGCTTAGCACCCTCTGAAAAGCTATAAACCTTCTTATTAAATTCTTTAGTAATAAAACTATTACAAGAAAAGGTTATAGTATTCTTTCCAGGATCTGAACTTTGGCCTTAGCCTTGGGTATGACCTTAACCTTAACCTTAACCTTGGCCTGCTATTAATTTATTAACAGCTTTAGATAATTTATTTAAATTATTAGTTAGAGTGATTATATTAGAACTCTGCCTATTTATAACCCTCTTAAGTTTAGTAATATAGCTGGTTTGTTAGCTTATAGCCCCCTGGTAATCTTTATTGACTTCCATTATAAACTCTTATAAAGTAACTGTTTTTTACTATATAGTAGTGGCCCTTTATAAAATAAGTTAAGTTACCTATAAAATTTATTTATAGGGCTTTTAAATAGTTAGAAACGCAGACCTCCTTTTATTTTTTTAGGAATTTAAAAGGGATTTGCAAAAAGTAGTGGTTTTTACTTAATCAAAAAGCAGCTATTTTGCCCTCTATAAAATTAGTTATTTTAACCTCTATAGATTACTTCCTGGCTTATAACCTATTAAAAATAGTAGGTATCTTAGAAGTTTATGCTGGATTTATAAGGTAAGTTATACTGGATTTATATAGAATTTTTATAGAATTTCTAGTACTTAGTAGTAGTAATAGCTATTGTTGGAATCGCTCGTATGGAGGATGGAAGGGATACGCCGCATTGACCAGGAATTATAAGTCGCACATAGAATGCATGCACCCTAATTAGCTAGACTACAGGTTATGTAACCTAGGGCTGTACTATAGCTATAATACTATACCTCTGTATTATAGCCTGCTTTTTTTCCCTTTAGAATATATATATAAATTAATTATTAGACTTTACCCCCCCCTTATATTTATGCTATAGTATACTTATAACCTATGTATTACTTATACTAATTAGTAGTTACTAATAACTATAGATTTACTAGGTTATACTTAAAAAAGACTTATTTAAATGCTTTTACTTATATAACTGTAAGAAATTCTAATATTATACTAACTAAAGGATTATTTATTTAATTATTAACTTTTACTACTTATTTATAATAATAAGAAGACTTAACTCTTATAGATCTTCTTACTTATTATTAACTATTACTTATTATTAACTATTACTTATTTATAATTAAAACCAGATCTTTACTATTATTTACAGAGAATCAACCAATGCTAACCGCTTTAATTAGTACTAAACACAAAGCCTAACTTAAAACACTAAAATATCTTTAAGCTAAGGAAAAACAGACGATAATTTTAAGGAATAGCTTTAAAAGGATATTTATAAAAAAAAACATTTAAAGAGTATCCTTCCTTAAAAACTTTATAAGCACTGCCTAATTTTATCCTAAAATTAAACTAAGTTAGTTAAAAACATTAACATTAATACAGCTACTAAATAATAAATTAATAACTATATTGCCTATATAATTAACTATTATATTATTAACTAAGAAAAAGGGCATAATCTTCTTATTAACTTCTAGTAGGATTATAAAAATTAAACTAAGAATACTTTTAATAAAAGTAACACTAACCTTAAATATACCCTATACAACTACATTAATAATAATAGCATTAAGATAGCTAGAGAATTAAGATTAAATATCTCTAAAGATCTTGTTAATATTTTAAATATTAACCCTAATATAAATTATAAACCTTTACTAGAAAAAGCAACTAAAAAGGGAAAAGAAACTTAATAACTTAAACTTTCTAATAATAAGGATTCTAATAATAATAAAGATTTTTATTTAACTAAAAACCCTTAACTAGAACTATAAAACCTAACTAAAATAATTTCTAATAGTAATTAAAAAGCCCTTAATAATCTTAAGAGATTTTATTAAAAAAAAGAATAATATTCTAGAGAAGTATATAACTTTATTAATAAGAAGTTACTATATTTTAAAGAGAAATATTTTTAAGCAGGAGTTTCTCCCTTACTTTACCTAAAAGCCTTCCTTATTATACTTTAAGGTAAAGTATATATATACTTCCTTAAATACTATAGGGTAAAAACAATCCTATTTAAGGAGATGACTTAGAATATTAGGAATCACTTTAAAACACCTAAGAATAAGAGCTTTTATAAAACATAATTTGCTGATTTATGCCTTTGCTATATTATTATAAAACATCTTGTTGGTAGCGCTCAGGTTATAAGTATGCTGCAGCATAAATGTAGGGGGGGGGGTTTAATAATTAATTCATCTATGTCTCTAAAAGAGGGGAAGAAGCAGGCTACAATGCAGAGGTGTAGTGTTATAGCCACGTTATAGCCCTTAGGTTATATGACCTATAATCCAGCCAATCAGGGTGTGTGCATTCTATATGCGACCCATAATTCCTAGTTAATGCTGCATATCCCTTCCATTATCCATACAAGCGATTCTGACACTCGCAAATTCTCTCTTTATTGAAGAAGAGGAATCGCTTTAAAAATGCATAAAACGCCCTAATAATCAGATATCAACTAACAAGTAATAAAGCGAAAAAAAAAACATCCTTCAAATGAATGACTTTTGTTGGTCTAGGCCAAATGGTTGTGGAGGTAAAGAGTGTTGTGGGGGGGGGGCCAAAGGGTATAATTCCCGCGTTCAATCCTACCAAATTGGGCGCTTATAATCGCGTTCGAATTCATTGAATTTGAGCTCTTTATCGGGCGCTTAATTTGTTGTTGAATTTGGTAGGGAATTAGGACTTTTCTAATCTTTAGCAGCTCCAGAGGCGGCTCCTGTGGCAATTCTTGTAATAGGTCTTTTAACCCATCCTTCTACACAGATTTAGGCTTCATTCTTTATTATAAAGGTCTTAAGAGCTTTGTTTAGTAAAGCTTTTATTATTACATCCGCAGGATTATTATTACCATTAATCCAGCGTATCTCAGCTACTTCCCTCCTCTTATATAACTGCTGTAAAGCTATAATATTAATTATTAGCTTCTTTTCCTTTATCATCCCTAGCTTAATAATGCATTTATATAGCAAGAAAAAGTCAGTGCATATTATTATCAGAATTTTTAGCTTGTTTAATCAGTTGGTAATAATATTCAGAGTAGTGCTTATTACGTAGGCAATATTAACACCTTAAACCATCCTATATAGCTCAGAAGCTAATGCACTTCTCGTAACTCTTTTAGATTTTATTAAGCTGTATATTATAATATTTCCTCTGAGGGTGAATTTAGAGGTATTGTTATCCTTCCTTTTATTGCCTAGGATAATCACATAGCCTAGTTAAGAGCTAAGGTCTTTATTATTTATAAAAGAACCATTAACAAAGATATAAAGAGCAGCGTTTTCTAGTAAGAGAGATATATATCAAAGTCCATGGTCTTAATTATCAATTTACTATTAAAGTCTTTTATTAAGCCTTAAAACATTATCGGATCCTGGATGTTAAACTTAGGCAGTAACAGAAAGATTATAAGATGCTTTAGGTTGATATATTAGAGTAATATACGCTCCTTATGCTTGCTGTTTAACATATTTCGCTTGGTCGGTTGGGTTATTAACTTATAATAGCTTTCTTCCTTATGCCTTTTATTATAAAAAGAAGGTGTTATCGTTAACTTCGCTTAAAATGCAACTGTTGAACATTAACGGTGTTGAAATCGTTAACCTCTCTTTTGGCTTTGTAAGGAATTCGGCGTTTTTCAACTCAACCTCTTCGCGATCGAAAAACTCAGCATCGCTGAGTCCTTTGACTTCTCTTACCATCCGCAAGCTAAAGAGTCTTTCGCCTCCATGCCTTTACAGGTCGAATTTCACGAATTCGAACACATTCCTTGCTAGCAAAGCATTAATCTCTGCTTTATTAGAGAGTTTGAAAGGTTCTCTAGGTATATTGATTTTTCCTTGCGTACAGAGGTTAATTACAAGTTAAAAATCAGCCTTTTCTTTCTTAGTAAGAAAAGCCTTTGCTTAAGGGTGTTTCTAGAGTCTTTTACGTCCTCTTTATAATAGAGTTATTAGGTTATTAAGGGGGTTTTCATGATTTTCGTTATCTTAAACCAGGTTTTCCTTATAAACCAGGTCTTCCTTATAAGAAGATTCTACCTCTAGTAAGGTTATATACGGTTTAATAACCGTAGACTAAAACTTTATAAGGCCATAAGGCATCTTAATAATATAAGTCTCTCCTTCTATTAAGAGAAGCTTATAAGGGCCAGTCTATCTACCTTTTTCGCAATAAACTTATACATTAGAATTTAAAGAAAGAGTATGTATAGGTAGGGTTATTAGGCCGTTATAGGTATTAAGAGCATTATGGACTTAGCGTCTTATAAGACTATGTCTTGCTTTATTTATTACTTTTTAAAGTATCTTAGCTCTTTAGGTAACTATAAAGCTTAGGGGGGAATTATTTATTATCCTTAGATAGGTTCTAAAGACTAAAAGGGTAAGAATAAGACCATTTAGACTAGCAGAGTTATTAACTTCTTTAACAGCCATTTAAAGTATCTGCTTTTTTAAGAGAAGACCGTTAGCTTTGGTCTTAATAATATCATATGCTTTGCAAAGAGGGGCATAATATTGCTTAAGTTTTCCGATGCTATTGTGAGCCTTAACGGGGACTTTATTAATATTAATTAATAATAATCGAGCTAAATGCCTAAATTTACTAGAAGCAAAGTTTCTTCTGGCATTATGGACTATCCAGTCTAGGGGTCTAAGATATATGTTAATCTAGCACTCTTTAAGGGCATTCCAGATATCTTAAGCTTTCTGTTGTTAAGGTGCAAGAAAGCAGGCAGCTTAAAATAATATTACTGAATCTATAACGTATAGGACCGGCTTCTTGTTAATTTATATAATATTAACAAGGACCTTATAGTTAAATTTAATATTGTCTTTAAGAGTGAATTTAAATTTACTTAAAGCTTTTGCGTTCATCTGGCATTAATAGCAAGCATATGTGATTTTCCCTATGTTAGCCTTATTAAATTCTTTACCAGCCCTAGCAAGAAGGTTATTTAATCAGTCAATTAACGGATGACCAAATTAGCAATAAAGTTAACGGATTTCGGCTTTAGAAAGCATAAAGATAGCAGGTTCTTAAGAACTAGCTGTCCACTAAGGATATCCCTATTTCCTAATAATAGGTATCTTTCTATCTTCTTAGATTAAAAGATTCTTAAGATTATTAAGTTTAACACCTATTTTATCCATATTTATAATAAAATATAAAAACAGTATAGTACTATTAAGCATATAAAAGGGTATTATGCTAAAGATCATTAGAAGCTTTAAAATACCAGTTAAAGTTATAGTACTGGCTTTAAAGGTAATAGTTCTTTAGTTAGAAGAATGCTTAATCATAAGGTTCTTTATGATTTTTATTAGAGCATTAACTTAGCCTTGGCCAGCAGTTAAAATTCCTGATGCTCTTATATCTAGGAGTATACTATAAAATGTATCTGCTGTATATTTTGTATCTATAAGATACACGTGTTATTAAGGTTGTTTATTGGTATTATAGTCGTAGGGGTCTTCAAGAAATAAGGTATGTTTAAAAGCATTATCCTATAAGAAGTTTATGGTTAATTAGGAAAAGAGTGGGGGATTTAGTGCTTGCGTAAAGAATGCTATAAAGGAGAGAGTATTACAAGCCTCTTTATTGTCTGGTTTCTCTTTTTTATTAGTAGTAAGGAAAGCGGCGTTCTAAGCGGCTTTTTTGTGTTTATTTTTACTACTATTATTAGTAGCAGTAAGTTAGGCTATTACGCCTTCGTAGGCCTGTAGGAATGCATAATATTAGCGTTTAAAGGGTGGTTTTTAGTGTTTTCTATTATTCTATTAAGTTGCTTTTGCTTTCTTCTGCTTAGAGGCAGGATAGTTAGTTAACTAGCATTCTTCTTTACAGTATATAAAGCATTTCTTTAAGCTCGCTCTGGCTTGAGGTTTTTCACAATATATAGCTCGTAAATAGCATCGGTCTATAAACATTGCTATATTAGTGTTTTAGTCTGTAGACTAGGTAATGAGGGCATTCGGATTATTATTAGTAGTTGTTAGTAACTAACTCGTAAAGGTTGGTAGTATATCTATTACTAAGAGGTAATTTTAAAGATTACTAACAAATCCTTCAAAGGTTAGCACATTTCTGAATTTAGCATTATAGAAATCATTATCGTTTTCTATTGCTTACTATACTTAATAAAGAAGAATTATATCTTGCTTAAGAGGGTTATAAAGGCCATTAAATATCTTTATAAGTCAGTTGAGAAGGATTTCCAGGCATTCTGACTTATTCTTTATTAGATGTTTTATAATAATATAGCAAAGGCATAAATTAGCAAATTATGTTTTATAGAAGCTCTTATTCTTAGGTGTTTTAAAGTAATTCCTAATGTTCTAAGTTATTTCCTTAAATAGGATTATTTTTATTCTAAAGTATTTAAGGAAGTATATATAGGCTTTACCTTAAAGCATAATAGGGAAGGCTTTTAGGTAAAGTAAGGGGGAAACTCCTGCTTAAGAACATTTCTCTTTAAAATATAGTAACTTCTTATTAATAAAGTTGTATACTTCTCTAGAATATTATTCTTCTTTCTAGTAAAGTCTCTTAAGAGTATTAAGGGCTTTTCGATTGCTGTTAGAAAGTGTTCTGGTCGGGGTTTGTGGTTCTGGTTAAGGGTCTTTAGTTGAATGAAAATCTTTGATATTATTAGAATCCTTGTCATTAGAAAATTCTAGTTGTTAAGTTTCTTTTCCTTTCTTAGTTGCTTTTTCTAGTAAAGGTTTGTATTCTGTATTAGGGTTAATGTTTAAGATATTAATAAGATCTTTAGAGACGTTCGATCTTAATCCTCTGGCTGTTTTAACACCATTATTATTAAGGTAATTACAAAGGGTATACTTAAGGTTGTTGTTAATTTTATCAAAAGTATCCTTTGTTTAATTTTTATAATCTTGCTAGAAGTTAATAAGGAGATTACGCCCTTTTCCTTTATTAAGAATGTAGTAGTTAATTGTATATATAATACGGTTATTAATCTGTTGTTTAGTAGCTGTATTAACATTAATGTTATTAACTAATTTAGTCTAATTAAAAAATAGAATTAGACAGTGCTTATAAAGTTTTTAGGGAAGAGTGCTCTTTAGAAGTTCTCTTCTGTGGATATCTTTTTAGAGTTATTTATTGAAATCATTTATTTTTCCTTAGCTTGAAGACATTTTAGTGTTTTAGGCTTTGTGTTTAGTACTAATTAAAGCGGTTAGCATTGGTTGATTCTCTGTGAATAACAGTAAAGATCTGGTTTTAATTATAAATAAGTAATAGTTAATAATAAGGGAAAAGATCTACAAGAAATAAGTCTTCTTATAATCATAGACGATTTAACAGTTAATAATTAAAGAAATAATCCTTTGGTTAGCATAACATTAGAATTTCTTATAGTTACGTAAGTAAAAGCGTTTAGACGCATCTCTTCTAGGTATAACCTAGTAAATCTGTGGTTATTAGCAACTACTAATTAGTATTAGTAGCGCTTAGGTTACAAGTATGCTACAGCATAAATATAGGGGGGGGGGTTTAATAATTAATTCATCTATATCTGTAAAAGAGGGGAAGAAGCAGGCTATAATGCGGAGGTATAGTATTATAGCTACATTACAGCCCTTAGGTTACATGACCTATAATCCAGGTAATTAGGGTGCGTGCATTCTGTATGCGACCTACAATTCCTGGTTAATGCTGCGTATCCCTTCCATTATCCATACGAGCGATTCCGACACATCTAATAAAGAATAAGTTAGAATACTTAAAAATCCTTTTTAACTAACTTATAAAGATATTTAATAGCCTTTATAACCCTTTTAAGCAAGATATAATCCTTCTTTATTAAGTATAATAAGTAATAGAAAATAATAAATTTTTATAATATTAAATTTAGAAACATGCCAACCTTTAAAGGATTTATTAGTAATCTTTAAAATTACCTCTTGGTAATAGACATACTACTAACCTTTATAAGTTAGTTACTAATAACTACTAATAATAATGCCCTTATTGCTTAGTCTATAGACTAAGATACTAATATAGTAATGTTTACAGACTAATAATATTTATAAGCTATATATTATAAAAAACCTTAAGCTAGAGCAAGCTTAAAGAAATACTTTATCTACTATAAAGAAGAATACTAGTTAACTAATTATCCTACCTTTAAGTAGAAGAAAGCAAAAGCAACTTAATAGAATAATAGAAAACACTAAAAACCACCTTTTAAATACTAATATTATGTATTTTTATAAGCATATAAAGGCAAATTAGCCTAACTTATTACTACTAATAATAATAGTAAGAACAAGCATGAAAAAGCTACTTAGAATGCTGCTTTTCTTACTACTAATAAAAAAGAGAAACCAGATAATAGAGAGGCTTATAATACTTTTTTCTTTATGATATTCTTTATATAAATACTAAAATCCCTGCTCTTTTTAGTATTAACTGTAAACTTCTTACAGAATAATGCTTTTAAATATGCCTTATTCCTTAAGGACCCCTATAACTATAATACTAATGAAAAACCTTAATAATATGTATATCTTATAAATATAAAATATATAGCGGATATATTCTATAGAATACTCCTAGATATAGGAGCATTAAGAATTTTAACTACTAGCTAAGGCTAAGTTAACGCTCTAATAAAGATTATAAAAAACCTTATAATTAAGCATTCTTCTAACTAAAGAACTATTACCTTTAGAGCTGGTACTATAACTTTAACTAGTATTTTAAAGCTTTTAATGATTTTTAGCATAATACCTTTTTATATGCTTAATAGTGCCACACTGTTTTTATATTTTATTATAAATATAAATAGAATAAGTATTAAACTTAATAATCTTAAGAATCTTTTAATTTAAGGAAATAAAAAGGTACTTATTATTAGGAAATAAAGATATTCTTAGTAAATAGCTAGTTCTTAAGAACCTGCTATCTTTATGCTTTTTAAAACCAAAATCTATTAACTTTATTACTGTCGGAATCGCTCGTATGGATGATGGAAGGGATATGCCGCATTAACCAGGAATTATAGGTTGCATACAGAATGCACGCACCCTAATTAGCTGGATTATAGGTCATGTAACCTGGGGCCGTACCATGGCCATAACACTACACCTCTGCATTATAGCCTGCTTTTTCCCCTCTTTTAGAGAAATAAATAAATTAAATATTAAACCCCCCCCCCTATATTTATGCTATAGTATACTTATAACCTAAGCGCTACTGACACTAATCAGTGGTTGCTAATAACCATAGATTTATTAGGTTATACCTAGAAGAGACTCATCTAAATGCTTTTACTTATGTAACTATAAGAAATTCTAATGTTATGCTAACCGAAGGATTATTTCTTTAAATTATTAACTATTAAATCGTCCACAATTATAAGAAGACTTAACTCTTATAGATCTTCTCCCTTATTATCAACTATTACTTGTCTATGATTGAAACCAGATCTTTACTGTTATTTACAGAGAACCAACGCCAACTGCTTTAATTAGTACTAAACACGAAGCCTAAAACACTAAAATGTCTTTAAGCTAAGGAAAAATGGATGATTTTAATGAATAACTCTAAAAGGATATCTATAAAAAAGAACTTCTAAAGAGCACCCTACCCTGAAAACTTTACAAGCACTGTCTAATTCTATTCTTTAATTAGACTAAGTTAGTTAATAATATTAATGTTAATACAGCTACTGAACAACAGATTAATAACCGTATTGTATATACGATTAACTATTATATTCTTAACGAAGGAAAAGGGCATAATCTCCTTATTAACTTTTAGTAAGATTATGAAAATTAGACAAAGGATACTTTTAATAAAATTAACAACAACCTTAAGTATACCCTTTATAATTACCTTAATAACAATGGTGTTAAAACAGCCAGAGGATCGAGATCGAACGTCTCTAAAGATCTTATTAATATCTTAAATATTAACCCTAACACGGAATATAAACCTTTACTAGAAAAAGTAACTAAGAAAGGAGAAGAGATTTAATGACTTAAACTTTCTAATAATAAGAACTCTAATAATAAAGATTTTTATTTAACTAAAGACCCTCCCCCAGAACCATAAACCCCAACCAGAACACTTTCTGATAGCAATTAAAAAGCCCTTAATACTCTTAAGAGACTTTACTAGAAAGAAGAATAATATTCTGGAGAAGTATACGACTTTATTAATAAGAAGTTACTATATTTTAAAGAGAAATATTCTTAAGCAGGAGTTTCCCCCTTACTTTACCTAAAAGCCTTTCCTATTATGCTTTAAGATAAAGCCTATACATACTTCCTTAAATACTTCAGAGCAAAGACAATCCCATTTAAGGAGATAACTCGGAACATTAGGAATTACTTTAAAATACCTAAGAATAAGAGCTTCTACAAAACACAATTTGCTGATTTATACCTTCGCCACATTATTATAAAACATTTAATAAAAAATAAGTCAGAATACTTAGAAATTCTTCTTAACTAACTTATGAAGATATTCAATAGCCTTTATAACCCTCTTGAACAAAATACAATTCTTCTTTATTAAGTACGACGAGCAATAGAAAATGACAACGATTTTTACAATGCTAAATTCAGGAATGTGCCAACCTTTGAAGGATTTGTTGGTGATCTTTAAAATTGCCTCTTAGTAATGGACATACCACTAACCTTTACAAGTCAGTTACTAATAACTACTAATAATAATTTAACTGCCCTTATTGCCTAGTCTACAGACTAAAACACTAATATAGCAATGTTTACAGACCAACGCTATTCACGAGCTATATATTATAAAAAACCTTAAGCCAGAGCGAGCTTAAAGAAATGCTTTATCTGCTGCAAAGAAGGATACTAGTTAACTAACCATCCTGCCTTTAAGTAAAAGAAAGCAAAAGCAACTTAGTAGAATAACAGAAAATACTAAAAACTACCCTCTAAACGCTAATACTATACATTCCTACAGGCCTATAAAGGCGAAATAGCCTAACTTACTGCTACTGATAATAGCAGTGAGGACGAACATGAAAAAGCTGCTTAGAACGCCGCTTTCCTCACTATTAATAAAAAAGAGAAACCAGACGACGAAGAGGCTTGTGATACTCTCTCCTTCATAGTATTTTTTATATAAGCACTAAATCCCTTACTCTTTTCCTAATCAACCGTAAACTTCTTGCAGGATAATGCTTTTAAACATGCCTTATTTCTTAAAGACCCCTACGACTATGATACCAATGAACAACCTTAATAATATGTGTATCTTATAGATACGAGATATGCAGCGGATATATTTTATAGTATACTCCCGGATACAGGAGCATTAGGAATTTCAACTGCTGGCCAAGGCTAAGTTAACGCTCTGATGAAAATCATAAAGAACCTTATAATTAAGCATTCCTCTAACTAAAGGACTATTACCTTTAGAGCCGGTACTGTGACTTTAACTGGTATTTTAAAGCTTCTGACGATTTTTGGTATAATACCTTTCTATGTGCTTAATAGTGCTACACTGTTTTTATATTCTATTACAGATATAAATAAAATAGGTATCAAACTTAATAATCTTAAGAATCTTCTAATCTAAGGAGATAAAAAGGTACCCATTATTAGGAAATAGGGATATCCTTAGTAGACAGCCAGTTCTTAAGAACCTGCTATCTTTATGCTTTTTAAAGCCGAAATCTGTTAACTTTATTACCGATTTGGTCATCTGTTAATCGACTGATTAAATAACCTTCTCGCCAGGGCTAGGGAAGAATTTAATAAGGCTGACATAGGGAAAATCACGCATGCTTGCTATTAATGCCAGATGAATGCGAAAGCTCTAAGTAGATTTAAATTTACTCTTAAAGACAATATTAAATTTAACTATAAGGTCCTTGTTAATATTATGTAAATTAACAAGAAGCCGGTCCTATACGTTATAGATTCGGCAACATTATTTTAAGCTGCCTGCTTTCTTGCACCTTAATAACAGAAAGCTTAAGATATCTGGAATGCCCTTAAAGAGTGCTAGATTAACATATATCTTAGACCCCTAGACTGGATAGTCCATAATGCCGGAAGAAACTTTGCTTCTAGCGAATTTAGGCATTTAGCTTAACTATTGTCAATTAATATTAATGAAGTCCCTGTTAAGGCTTACAATAGCATCGGAAAACTTAAGCGATATTATGCCCCTTTTTGTAGAGCATATGATATTATTAAGACTAAAGCTAACGGTCTTCTCTTAAAAGAGCAGATACTTTAAATGGCTGTTAAAGCAGTTAATGACTCTGCTAGTCTAAATGGTCTTGTTCCCACCCTTCTAGTCTTTAAAACCTATCTAAGGATGACGAATGATTCCCCCCTAAGCTTTATAATTACCTAAAGAGCTAAGATACTTTAAAAAGTAACAGATAAAGCAAGACGTAGTCTTGTGAGACGCTAAGTCTATAATGCTCTTAATACCCGCAATGGCCTAATAACCCTGCCTATATATACTCTTCCTTTAAATTCTAATGTATGAGTTTATTATAAAAAAGGCAGATGGACTGGCCCTTATAAGCTTCTCTTAATAGAAGGAAAGACTTACATTATTAAGATGCCTTATAGCCCTATGAAGTTTTGGTCTATAGTTATTAAACTGTATATAACCTCGCTAGAGGTGGAATCTTTTTATAAGGAAGACTTAGTTTATAAGGAAGACCTGGTTTAAGGTAATGAAAATCACAAAAACCCCCCTAATAACCTAATAACTTTACTATAAAAAGGACGTGGAAGACCCCGGAAACACCCTTAAGCAAAGGCTTTTCTTACTAAGAAAGAAAAGGCTGATTTTTAACTTATGATTAACCTTTGTGCGTAAGGAAAAATCAATACACCTGGAGAACCTTTTAAACTCTCTAATAAAGCAGAGATTAATGCTTTGCTAGTAAGGAATGTATTTAAATTTGTGAAATTCGACCCATAAAGGCATAGAGGCAAAAGACTCTTTAGCTTGCGGATGGTAAGAGAAGTTAAAGGCAAGGCAACTAACTCTCTGTATAAAAAGTCACGATGTGTTATCCAAGGCCATAGCAACTGTGGGAAAGAGGTTATTCTTACGCAGTCCCTAACAATTCAGAGAGCTAGTCAAAGGCTTATTGTTGCCCTTGCTCCCTTATTAAAAAAGGAAGGCATTATGGTTTAGCTAAGGGATATTACCTAAGCATATGTACAGTTATAAACAAAGCTTAATTGCATAATTCTTGCAAAGCTTCTAGCATAAATTGCACACCTTTACCCGCCAGACGTTATTATGGTCGTAATTAAGCCGCTATACAGAATAGCAGAGGCTGGCATATATTAGTGGTCGACGTATTTTAATCATTATTGTCAGAGACTACAGATAATAACCTCTATATATGACCCTTATCTTCTTATTTCTTCTAGCAAAAGCTTGTGTTTTGGAATTATTAAAATGCAGACTGATAATACCTTGGGACTTAGTAATACTAAGTTTTTTGATTGTAAAGAGGTTAAGTTAAAAAACGCTGAATTCCTTGTGAAGCTAAAAGAGAGGTTAATGATTTTAATACTATTAATGTTTAACGGTTGCATTTTAAGCGAAGTTAACAATAATACCTTCTTTTTACAATAAAAGGAATAAGGAAGGAAGCTATTACAAGTTAATGACCTGACCGACCGAGCAAAATATGTCGAACAGCGAGCACAAGGAGCGTACATTGCTCTAATATGTTAACCTAAAGCATCTTACGATCTTTCTGTTGCTGCCTAAGTCTAACATCTAGGATCTAATAATGTTTTAAGGCTTAATAAAAGACTTTAATAGCAAATTGACAATTAAGACTATGGACTTTAATATATATCTCTCTCGCTAGAAAACGCTGCTTTTTATGTCTTTATTAATAGTTCTTTTGTAAATAATAAAGACCTTAGCTCTTAACTAGGCTATGTGATCATCCTAGGCAATGAAAGGAAGGATGACAATACCTTTAAATTCACCCTTAGAGGAAATATCGTGATATACAGCTCAATAAAATCAAAAAGAGTTACAAGAAGTGCATTAGCTTCTGAGCTGTATGGGATGGTTTAAGGTGTTGACATTGCCTACGTAATAAGCACTACTCTGAATATTATTACCGACCGATTAAACAAGCCGAAAATTCTAATAATAATATGCACTAACTCTTTCTTGCTGTATAAATATATTATTAAGCTAGGGACGACAAAGGAAAAGAGGCTAATGATTAATATTATGGCTTTACGGCAGTTATATAAGAGGAGGAAAGTGGCTGAGATACGCTAGATTAATAGCAATAATAATCCTGCGGATGTAATAACAAAAGCTTTACTGAATAAAGCTCTTAAGACCTTTGTAATAAAGAATAAAGCCTGAATCCGTGTGGAAGGATGGGTTAAAAGACCTGTTGTAAGAATTGCTGCAAGAGCCGCTGCCAGAGCTGCTAAAGAATGAAAAAGTCCTAATTCCTTACTAAATCTAACGACAAATTAAGCGCCTAATAAAGAGCTTAAATTCGATGAATTCGAACGCGATTATAAGCGCCTAATTTAGTAGGATTAAACGCGGGAATTACACTCTTTGGCCCCCCCCCCCCCTATAACACTCTTTGCCTCTACAACCATTCGGCCTGGACCAACAAAAGTCATTTATTTGAAGGATGTTTTTTGCTTTATTACTTGTTTGTTAATATCTGATTATTTGGGGCGTTTTATGCATTTTTTAGAGCGATTCCTCTTCTTCTTTAATAGAGAGAGAATTTGCAAGTGTTGGAATCGCTTATATGGATAATGGAAGGGATACGCCGCATTGACTAGGAATTGTAGGTTACACATAGAATGTACGCACCCTGATTGGCTGGATTACAGGTTATGTAACCTGGGGCCGTACCGTGGCCACAACACTATACCTCCGTATTATAGCCTGCTTCTTCCCCTCTTTTAGAGAAATAGATAAATTAAATATTGAACCCCCCCCCCCTACATTTGTGCTGCAGCATACTTGTAACCTGAGCGCTACCAACAATTACTAATTTAGTTATCCGTTAATTAACTAATTAAATAACCTTCTTACTAGGGCTGGTAAAGAATTCAATAAGGCTAATATAAGGAAAATCACATATACTTACTATTAATGCTAAATAAATATAAAAGCTTTAAGTAGATTTAAATTTACTCTTAAAGACAATCTTAAATTTAACTATAAGGTTCTTATTAATATTATATAAATTAATAAGAAGCCGGTCCTATATATTATAAATTTAGTAATATTATTTTAAGCTACTTACTTTCTTAAACCCTAATAATGAAAAGCTTAAGATATTTAAAATGCCCTTAAAGAATGCTAAATTAATATATATCTTAGACCCCTAGACTAAATAATCTATAATACTAAAAGAAATTTTACCTTTAGTAAATTTAGGTATTTAGCTTAACTACTATTAATTAATATTAATAAAGTCCCTATTAAGGCTTATAATAGTATTAGAAAACTTAAGCAATATTATACCCCTTTTTACAGAGTATATAATATTATTAAGACTAAAGCTAATAGTCTTCTCTTAAAAGAGCAGATACTTTAAATAGCTATTAAAGCAATTAATAACTCTGCTAGTCTAAATAGCCTTATTTCTACCCTCTTAGTCTTTAGAACCTATTTAAGACTAATAAATAATTTCTCTCTAAGTTTTACTATTACTTAAAGAGCTAAAATGCTTTAAAAAGCAATAAATAAAGCAAGATATAGTCTTATAAGGCACTAAGTCTATAATACTCTTAATACCTATAATAGCCTAATAACCCTACTTATATATACTCTCCCCTTAAATTTTAATATATGAGTTTATTATAAGAAAGGCAAATAAACTAGCCCTTATAAGCTTTTCTTAATAAAAGAAAAGACTTATATTATTAAGATGCCTTATAGCCCTATAAAATTTTAGTTTATAGTTATTAAACTATATATAACCTTACTAGAGGTGAAATCTTCTTATAAGAAAGACCTAGTTTAAGATCATAAACCTTTAATTTCCTAAGGAATATAAGGCCACGGCCTAAATAACCAAGGGTAAGAAGACGCCAAACCTAACAAAAATTACGAGAATTTCCCTAACCTAATAACTCTACTATAAAGAGAACGTGAAAGACCCTAGAAACACCCTTAAGCAAAGGCTTTTCTTACTAAGAAAGAAAAGGCTAATTTTTAACTTATAATTAACCTTTATATGCAAGGAAAAATTACTATACTTAGAGAACCTTTTAAACTCTTTAATAAAGCTAAAATTAATGCTTTACTAACTAGGAATATATTTAAATTCATAAAATTTAACCTATAAAGGCATAGAGATAAAAGACTCTTTAGCTTATAAATAGTAAGAGAAGTTAAAGGTAAGGTAACTAACTCTTTATATAAAAAATTATAATATATTATCTAAAGCTATAGTAACTTAGGAAAAGAGGTCATTCTTATGTAATTACTAATAATTTAAAGAGCTAGTTAAAGGCTTATTATTACTCTTGCTCCCTTATTAAAAAAGGAAGGCATTATAGTTTAGCTTAGAGATATTACTTATGTATACGTTTAATTATAGATAAAGCTAAATCATATAATTCTTATAAAGCTTTCTATATAAATTGCATATCTTTACCTGCTAGACGTTATTATAGTTATAATAAAGCCGCTTTATAAAATTACAAAAGCAGGTATATATTAGTAGTTAATATTATTATTATTCATGTACGCTAGGTAGCTAGAGCCACTATCTAGTTCATCAACTAACTTCTTAATATAGAAAAAACCCTAAGATAGGGGAGAAAACCCATATTCTTCCATATAGCTCCTGCTAAGCCTTTAATATAGAGTCTTTATTATTTCCAACTATTAGTATAAGATATCTGCCAGTTCCCCTAGAACTGCAGACAATAATAGAAGTGTGGTCGTGCTTTATATAAAAGGTTAGTATATTAGTAAAAACCCCTTATAAGCACCTCCCCTCTTAATCCAGCTCTTCCTCCTTTATTTTATTATTTCCGTTACCTTTAGTCCTATTCTTAGCCTTAATGTTATAAATCTGCTATGCCTTATAAAGCTCCTCTACTAACCTGTACTACTAAAGTCGCCCAGTTAAGAGCACCTACTTTATAATATTTAGTACCAGCTTCTTATTATTAAGTGCTGCTCTAAGTTCCCATAGGTCTTTTATTATTAGCACTGCTAGGATTAGCCTTAAATAGTTATGTTCTAGGCATAATAGGATAAGGTAGTAAATATCCTTATCTCCTCCCTAGTATTAATATATTAGTAATATTACCTTAGGCACCTATTTATTATAAAGGAAGGCATTTAGCCCTATTTTTTCCGTTTAAAGCTGCACTAAGGCCGCAGATTTATGCTTTAGTAGGCTATTATAAAGCCTTACTATCTTTTTTATGCTTTTAAAGTTAGGTTCCTTATTTACTACTATTGCTTTTGCCCGTCCTTTTCTTACCTAAGCCTTATGCCTTTACTATATCTACTGTTTTTCCCACTCTCTCTCTAATTCCTATCTAGCTATAAGGCTGCTAGGGAGGGGGGGGGGGGGCATTAAGAAACGCCTTATAGTAATTACGTTAGCGGCCCCTTCCTTAGCGTTATAGCTATAATGCTATTAAATTACAGGCCTGCTATATCTTCTTACTTATGCTACTATCCTTAAGTCTTTAGTAGAATTGTTATTTAATGTAATTAAGGTATAGATCTACTAGTAGTACTACTGCTTTTATCTTTAAGAGTATTACTAGCATTGCCTTATATACCCCTATAACCCGCCTTAAGCATTTGTTCTGTTCCCTTATAAATGCCTTTATTACCCCCTGTGCTATCCCTTCTAGCTCGCTATAGGTGTGGTATATCCCAGCTCTATAGGCTATTATGCTTTTTATTACTTATATATAAAGGGATCTTGCATACTTTAGTTGGCATCCCTATGTAGATATAGCTAGCACTGTAAGTGCTAACTTCTGCTGTAATAATTTAGTATTTACCTTCTTTATATAGGTTAACTAATAAAGCTTCTGGTAAATCCAAACCCCTAGGAATCGCGCTGATTATGTTAGTTATATTATTGCTCTTTTAAGTTAGATTATTATTATAATCGCCTACCTCTTTCTTGTAAAGTGTATTAGCTTGCTCTTCCCTAGGTTAAACCTTAGCCTGTACTCCTTTAACTACTCCTTATATATTCTTTAGGCTCTTTTTAGTTATACTTTTATCTCCTTTGCTGTTTTTTTATATACTATAATGTTTATATTATCTAAGAACCCTAATGTTAATATTAATTCCGCCGCCGTTAGTCTTTAATATAGTAGTATAATATAAAGCAGGAAGAGGATAGGAGACGCTAGCAACCCTTGTAAAACCCCTGCAGTAACTTAGATTTCCTTAGTAATATATCTGTTAAACGCTAATTATGCTCTCCTTTTTAATGTAAAGCCCTATACCTATCTAGCCATCTACCCTAGCAGTCCTAACTCCTTTATAGTGCAGATTAATTATTTATAGCTAATAGTGTTAAACGCCCTAGTAATATCTAGCTATAGTAATAATACTATCCCCTAGTAATGCCATGCTATCCTTATAACCTCTTTTAGTATGCTTAGTACTACCTCTGTTAATCTGCTAGCCCTATTACCTATTTATATATTTAGCAGTATATAGCCTTCCTTTACTGTAATAGTAATCCTCCTTATAATAGCTCCCTTAATTACTTTTCCTATTATGTTTAATAGTAATATTAGCCTTTATCCTCCTAGTCTACCTAACTCCTTAGGGGTCTTCCTAGGTTTGCATAAAACTACTACCTTTGCTTGCTAGAAGGTGGCTGGATGGTGTTCTAAACCATAGTATGCATTAGCTAGACGTATTAAACATAATATTAGGGCTGCTTTATATAGCTTAAGAAAACCTGTTAGCAGCTTGTCCGGCCTTAGGGCTTTCTAACTTACTGTATTCTTTATAACTTCTTTAATTTCCTCCTCTATAAACACAGAAGCCACCTAATTATTACTATAGTATCTTATCTCTGCTTTTATCTCTAAACCTAGAGCCCTAGCTGTGGATAAAGGAAAGAACCTCTCTGCAAATGCCTTTGCCTTGCCTTTATATATAACCTTTACTATCTCCTCCCTGCTATTATTTCTTAGCTAAGTTAGTAGTAGGACCTGTTATATCTTAAGAAGAAGTTCACTTTATAGCCAGGCTTAGTGCTCTAGGGTTTAGAGGCTTCCTTTAGACCTAGATAACTTGCTAACTGCCTATTACTAACTACTTCTCTTCTCCTTTAAGATTATACAATCCTGTTTTCCTATAGCTTCTTTTAAGGCCTGCTATAATTCCTATGTCTATTAATACTGCTACTGCCTATTAGCATATCTTGCCTCTACTATTATATTCTTTACCTTTTTATTCTACTAAGGCTGTAGTTTACTGTGCCCTTAAAAGGAAATCCATAGGAAAAAGGACCAACACCGCGGACACGACGCGGTATTACGCCTAAAACGAAAAAGAAGCACAGAATCAGATTCCTTATCGTTAAATACCCCCCCTAGCGATAGCGCATTGCGTAAGAGGAGTAAGCAGTGCAAGGGGTGCAATAATTAACAAATTTTTACGTGGATCTATAACTAATAAAGGACAAGGCACCACCTAGGAAGAAATGCAATATTAAGGAGAGAATCCTAGAGTAATAGCAGTGCAGGAAAAACTAAAAAATAAAATAAAATCACTAAAGGAGTTAATAATAAAAGTTATTCTAAAGGCAGAAATAATAGAAGTATAGGCTTTTATTAGGACCTTTACGTAAGTTACTATAGATACAGGAGGGGAGATAGCCTAAGTAAAGACTAGCACAGGAGATCTATAGGCATTGATTATAAAAGCGGTTAACAGCAAAGTTAAAACCACGGTTAAAAAGGCAGTCAAGGAGGCAATAAAGGCCGTCCCTAGGACTAGATTAATGGTTAGAGGGACTTAGGCAACTATTACAGCTCGCGGAGTTACAGGGCAGAATATAACAATACCTTTAGCCTAAACGGAGGGTATGGCGATACCAGCCCGCTATTACCAGGAAGCAATAGTAAAGGAAAACACCATTAGCGAGGCAGTTAGGAACAGATTGCTAGGAGAGATTATAAAGGCAGTAAACAGCGCTATTAGCATGGAGGAGGTAATAGCAGCACGCAGGCTGTAGAGTGGAGACATAGTTATTACGTTTACTAAGGCAGGGAGGAAATAGAAGGAAAACATAGCCTAGGTAAGAGTTGCCTTTAGACCTACAGCAGAAGTAAACAGGAAGATGTTCAGTGTGATTATCAAGGGATTCCCAACATAATTAACAAACCACGTTATAATCAAGGATATAAGGAAAAACATTGAAAAGGAGAATGGTCTAAACATAGCGAAGATAACAGTGCGAAAGCCAAAGGGAACAGCGACGAGGGCACTACTAGTGGTTAGCATTAAGGGCACTGAGGCAGCAAACCGCCTATGCCATAGGGGAATAGTATACCAAGCAGAGATTTTTAACGCCAAGCCATACAACAAGATAGTCTACCTAAAGCAATGTTATAATTACTATAAGATTAGACATATTACTAGGCACTATAAGGAGGAAGCAAGATGCGGCAGGTATGCTGCTGGAAAACACCCTAAGGGAGAGAGGACTTGCCCGACGTTAACAGGTAAGGTACGGGAGAGATGCCCAAATTGCACAGGGGCATATCCAGCATGGTCTTGGCTATGCTTAGTAAGCAATAATAGGTAGTAACAGGCCCGGGAGGCTTACGCTACGAGGCCGCTGTTCTTCTGCAACTATTAGTCAGAGGCCGTAACAGCTACTACGGGCAAGGGTTATTATAAAGAAGAGACCGGGGGATTAACAGAAAGGCAGCTAAGAGGAAGGAGCATATAACTAAGGGGCCTTTTTACAAGACAAACATACAAACTACGATTAGGACAGCAGAGACCGGCAGAGGAAGGCATGATACTAGCCTTCCTACAACCAACAAGAGAGCAGAACAATACCAGAGCCAGCCCAACCAGGGTGCTCCAAAGCACACAATAGAGTACATGATTAAGGTCATGTACTGGAATACACGGAAGAAAAGCAATCTAGTACATCTGGCGTTAAAGCATGACGTTAGCCCTGAGGTAATAGCCATCTAGGAACCAGGAGGCTATAACAGTATACTGCCGAATCCATCTCGGGGGCACTATATATTAGCAATATATAGTAGAAGAACGGCGATTTATATACACTAGAAGGTTAAGGCAGGGCTTTAGACTATAGGGAGGGGGGAGGATTAGTGCAGTGTTAAGCTATGTGGAGTAAAGGTATATAATATATATTCCCCGGCTTACGAAAGGGGGTGGCAGATGCCTCTATAACACTTTGCTAATACCCAGGCAAAGGGCTGGAGTGTGTTTATAGGGGACTTTAACTAACATTACCCCTTATAGGACAGATTCGGCCGAACATCTCTAGGGCACAATAAGATGTTAGAATTCATAACAAGGTAGCAACTCGGCCTAGCTACGCTGTTTAGGGAAGTAATAAGGAGAGAACATGGTAGTAGGGACAGCACTATTAACCATGCATGGACCACCCACAACGTTAGTGTCAAATTCATCGGGCCAGTGGAAATCGCCAGATCTAACTATATGCCCCAGCTTATTAACATCAGGACAAACAAGGAATTAAGCAATAGCCTAGGGTTGGTCTGGGGTTAGAGGACAGCAGACGAGAACCTTATTATAGCAGAGGCTTTAAACAGGCTTAGAAAGAAGGGGTTAGAGCTTCTGCTATACAACCGGCAAGAAATTAATAACTATACGCAGTGGCTTACCTAATAGCTCACAGAGATAGCTAATACAGCAGCACCTAAGCGACCTTAAGGGCGCAGCAAACTACAGCCTTAGTAGAATAAAAGGGTAAGGGACGCAACAGTAGAGGCAAGACATGCTAATAGGCAGTAGCAGTAACAACAGACGCAGGAAGCATAGCAGGCCTTAACGAAAGCTATAAAAAAACAGGATCACGTTATCTCAGAGGAGAAGAGAAGTAGCTAGCAACAGGCAGTTAGCAAGTTATTCAGGTCCAAAGGGAGTCTTTAGACCCTAGAGCGTTAGGCCTGGCTACGGAGTAGACTTCCTCCTGAAAGGCAACAGGTCCTACCACTAACCCGGCCAGGAGACAACAGCAGGGAGGAGATAGTAGAGGTTACATACAAGGGCAAGGCAAGGGCATTTACAGAGAGGTTCTTCCCTCTATCCGCGGCTAGGGCTCTAGGTCCGGAGGCAAAGGAGGGGACAAGATACTGTGATAATAATCAGGCAGTTCCCGTGTTTATAAAGGAGGAAATTAAAGAGGTTATAAAGAATATAGTAAGTTAGAAAGCCCTAGGACTGGATAAGCTGCCAACGGGTTTCCTTAAGCTATGCAGAGCGGCCCTAATATCATGTTTAACACGCCTTGCGAATGCTTGCTATGGCTTAGGATATTATCCGGCCTCCTTCCGACGAGCAAAGGTAGTAGTTCTATGCAAACCTAGGAAGTCCCCTAAGGAGTTAGGCAGACCGGGGGGGTAGAGGCTGATATCGCTATTAAACATAATAGGCAAAGTGATTAAGGGAGCTATTGCAAGGAGGATTACTATTGCAGCAAAGGAAGGCTATATACTGCCGGACATATAGATAGGCAATAGGGCTGGCAGATTAACAGAGATAGCACTAAGCATGCTAAAAGAGGTCGTGAGAACGGCGTAGCATTACTAGGGAATAGCATTATTACTATAGCTAGATATTACCAGGGCATTTAACACCGTTAGCCATAAACGATTAATCTGCACTATAAAGGAGTTAGGACTGCCAGGGTAGATGGCCAGATAGGCACAGGGCTTTACGTTAAAAAGGAGAGCATAATTAGCGTTTAACGGACGTATTACCAAGGAAATCTAAGTCACTGCAGGGGTTCCGCAAGGGTCGCCGGCGTCTTCTATTCTCTTCCTGCTCTATATTATGCTACTATATTAAAGACTAGCGGCAGTGGAATTAACGTTAATATTAGGGTTCTCAGATGATATAAACATTATAGTATATAGAAAAACAGCAAAGGAGATAAAAGTACAACTAAAAAGAGCCTAGAGAATATATAAGGAGTAGTCGAAGGAGTATAGGCTAAGGTTTAACCCAGGAAAGAGCAAGCTAATGTACTTTATAAGGAAGAGGCAGGTAATTATAATGACAATCCGACTTAGCAAAGCAATAATACAACCGACATAATTAGCGCGATTCCTAGGGGTTTGGATTCACTAGAAGCTTCGTTAGTCAACCCACATAGAGAAGGTGAATGCCAAATTGTCACGGCAGAAATTAGCGCTCACAGTGCTGGCTGCGTCTACGTAGGGATGCCAACTAGAGTGTGTAAGATCCCTTTATACGCAGGTAATATAAAGCATGATAGCCTATGGAGCTAGGATATACCACACCTGTAACGAGCTAAAAGGGGTAGCACAGGGGGTAGTAAAGGCATTTATAAGGGAACAGAACGAATGCTTAAGGCGGGTTATAGGGGCGTATAAGGCGACGCTAGTAACACTCTTAAAGACAGAAGTAGCAGTGCCGCCAGTGGATCTGTACCTCAATTACATTAAACAACGATTCTACTAAAGACTTAAGGATAGTAGCATAGGCGAGAAGATACAGCAGGCCTGTAATTTAATAGCATTGCAGCTATAACGCTAAGGAAGAGGCCGCCGATGTAATCGCTATAAGGCGTTTCCTAATGCCCCCCCCCCCCTCCCTAGCAGCCTTATAGCTAGATAGGAATTAGAGAGGGAGTGGGAAAAACAGTGGATCCGGCAGAGGCATGAGGCTTAGGTGAGAAGAGGACAGGCAAAAGCAACAGCAGCAGACGAGGAACCTAACTTTAAGAGCACAAAAAAGATAGTAAAGCTCCACAATAGCCTGCTTAAGCATGAATCTGCGGCTCTAGTTCAGCTTTAAACGGAAAAAATAGGGCTAAATGCCTTCCTCTAAAACAGACAGGTGCCCGAGGTAACTTTACTAATATGCTAATGCTAGGGAGGAGATAAGGATATTTACCACCTTATCCTGTTATGCCTAGAATATAACCATTTAAGACCGATTCTAGCGGTGCCCGTAATGAGAGATCCGCAGGAACTTAGGGCGGCGCTTAATAACAAGAAGCTAGCACTAAATATCATAAAGTGGGTGCTTTTAACTGGGCGACTTTAGTAGTACAGGTTGGCAGAGGAGCTTAGTAAGGCGTGGTAGATACGCAATAATAAGGCTAAGAAAGGGACCAGAGGCAATGGAAACAACAGGATAGAGGAGAAAGAGCCGGACTAGGAGGGGAGGTGCTTATAGGGGGTTTTTACTAACATACTAACCTTTTATATAAAGCACAACCATACTTCTGTCATTATCTGTAGTTCCGGGGAACTGGCAGATATCTTATACTAATGGTTAGAAACAATAAAGACTTTATATCAGAGGCTTAGCAGGAGCTATATGGAAGAATATGGGTTTTCTCCCCTATCTTAGGGTTTTTCCTATATTAAGAAGTTAGTTAATGAACTAGTTAGTGGCTCTAGCTACCTAGCGTACATGAATAATAATACTGTGCCCTTAAGATCATTTAGGTACTACTATATTAGCTATCTCTATAAGTTACTAGGTAAGCTATTTTGCATAGTTATTAATTTCCTATTAGTTGCTTAGCGGGAGCTCTAACCCCTCCTTTTTAAGCCTATTTAAAGCCTCTGCTATAATAAGGTTCTTATTTACTGTCCTCTAACCCTAGACTAACCCTAGGCTGTTGCTTAATTTCTTGCTTATCTTAATGCTAATAAGCTAAGGCATATAGTCAGATCTAGCGATTTCTACTGGCCTAATGAATTTAATACTAACGTTGTAAGTGGTCCACGCATAGTTAATAGTGCTATCCCTGCTGCTATGTTCTCTCCTTATTACTTCCCTAAACAGCATAGCTAGGCCAAGTTGCTACCTTATTATAAATTCCAACATCTTATTATGCCCCTAAGAGGTTTGGCTGAATTTATCCCACAAGGGGTAGTGTTAGTTAAAGTCGCCTATAAACACACTCTGGCCCTTTGCCTAGATATTAGCAAAGTATTATAAAGGCATCTGCCACTCCCTTTTATAAGCCAGGGAGTAAATATTATATACCTCTACTCTATATAGTTTAATACTATATTAATCCTCCTCTCTCTCTATAGTCTAAAGTCCTGTCTTAACCTTTTAATATATATAGATTACTATTCTTCTGCTGTATATTACTAATATATAGTGCCCTTAAGATAGATTTAGCAGTATACTATTATAACCTCCTGGTTCCTGGATAGCTATTACCTTAGGGCTAACGTTATACCCTAACACTAAATATACTAGATTACTTTTCTTCTGTATATTCCAGTATATAACCTTAATTATATACTCTATTGTATGCTTTAGAGCTCCCTAGTTAGGCTGGCTCTGGTATTGTTTTGCCCTCTTATTAGTTATAAAAAGGCTAGTATTATGCCTTTCTCTACCGGTCTTTGTTGTCCTAATCATAGCTTATAGATTTGTCTTATAAAAGGGCCCCTTAGTTATATACTCCTTCCTCTTAGCTGGCTCTTTATTAGTCCCCTAGTCTCTTCTCTATAATAATCCTTACCTATGGCAGCTGTTGTAACCTCTGGCTAATGGCCGCAGAAGAATAGCAGCCTTATAGTATAAGCCTCCCTAGCCTACTGCTATTTATTATTACTTACTAAGCACAGCCAAGACTATACTAGGTATGCCCCTGTATAATTCAGGCATTTCTCCTGTACCTTACCTGTTAATATTAGGCAAGTTCTCTCTCCCTTAGGGTATTTTCTAGTAGTATACCTACTGTATCTTGCTTTCTCCTTATAGTGCCTAGTAATATGCCTAATCTTATAGTAGTTATAATATTGCTTTAGGTGGATTATCTTATTGTATGGCTTAGCGTTAAAAATCTCTACTTAGTATACTATTCCCCTATGGCATAGGCGGTTCGCCACCTTAGTGCCCTTAACACTAACCACTAGTAGTGCCCTTATTACTAATCCCTTTAGCTTTTATACTATTATCTTTACTATGTTTAAACCATTCTCCTTTTTAATATTCTTCCTTATATCCTTAATTATAATGTAGTTTGTTAATTATATTAGGAATCCCTTAATAATTATAATAAACATCTTCCTATTTACTTTTACCTTAGGTCTAAAGGCAACTCTTACTTAGGCCGTGTTTTCCTTTTATTTCCTCTTTGCTTTAGTAAATATAATAACTATATCTTTACTTTATAGTTAGCATACTACTACTACCTCCTTTATACTAATAGCGCTATTTACTACCTTTATAATCTCCCCTAGTAATCTGTTCCTAACTGTCTTACTAATAGTATTTCCTTTTACTATTACTTCCTAGTAATAGCAGGCTAGTATTACTATACCCTCTGTTTAAGCTAGAGAGATTATCGTCTTCTGCCCTATAACTCTATAAGCTATAATAGTTACCTAAGTCCCCTTAACTACTAATCTAGTCCTAGGAATAGCTTTTATTACCTTCTTAACCGCCTTCTTAACTATAGTTTCTACCTTACTATTAACTGCCTTTATAATTAAAGCCTATAGGCCTTCTATACTAGTTCTTATTTAGGCTATCTTTCCTTTTATATTTATAGTAATTTATATAATAGTTTTAATAAAAGCTTATACTTTTATTATTTCTACCTTTAGGATAACTTTTATTATTAATTCCTTTAGTAATTTTATTTTATTTTTTAGTTTTTCCTATACTACTACTACTCTAGGATTCTCTCCTTAAGGCTGTATTTCTTCCTAGATAGTACTTTATTCTTTATTAGTTACAGATCCACGTGAAAATTTATTAATTATTATGCCCCTTATGCCGCTTACTTCCCTTATGTAATGCGCTATTACTAAGGGGGGTAATTAATAATAAGGAATCCGATTCTATGCTTCTTTTCCGTTTTAGGCGTAATACCGCGTCGTATCCGCAGTGTTTTTCCCTCCCGCAGTATGTTCGATCCAAGCTATTTGTTTTGTATTAGTAGTTAATATATTTTAACTATTATTATTAAAAGCTTTAGATAATTACCTCTACCTATGACCTATATCTCTTTATTTCTTTAAAGGAAAGCTTATGTTTTAGACTTATTAGAATGCAGACTAATAACACCTTAGAACTTAGCAATGCTAAATTCTTTAATTATAAAGAGGCTAAATTAAAAAATGCCAAATTCCTTATAAAGCTAAAAGAGAGGTTAATAATTTCAACACTATTAATGTTTAATAGTTGCATTTTAAGCAAAGCTAATAATAATACCTTTTTTTTATAATAAAAAGCATAAGGAAAGAAGCTATTATAAGTTAGTAACCTAACTGACTAAGTAAGATATATTAAACAATAAGCCTAAGGAGCATATATTACTTTTATATGTTAACCTAAAGCATCTTATAATCTTTCTATTACTACCTAAGTCTAATAACCAAAATCTAATAATGTTTTAAGGCTTAATAAAAGGCTTTAATAGCAAATTAATAATTAAGACTGTGGACTTTAATATATACCTTTATTACTAGAAAATGCCTCTCTTTATGTTTTTATTAACGGCTTCTTTACTAATAATAAAGACCTTAGCTTATAGCTTAGCTATATAATTATTCTTAGTAGTAAGAAAAAGAACATTAATACCTCTAAATTTACCCTTAGAGGAAATATTATAATATATAGTTTAACTAAGTCTAAAAGAGTTATAAAGAGTGCTTTAGCTTTTAAGCTATATAAAATGGTTTAAGGTATTAATATTACCTATATAATAAGCATTATTCTAAATATTATTACTAACTAACTAAACAAGCGAAAAATTCTAATAATAATATGCACTAACTCTTTCTTACTATATAAATATATTATTAAGCTAGGGATAATAAAGGAGAAAAGGCTTATAATTAATATTATAGTATTATAATAGTTATATAAGAGGAGGGAAGTAGCTAAGATATAGTAGATTAATAGTAATAATAATTCTATAAATATAATAATTAAAGCTTTACTAAATAAAGCTCTTAAGACCTTTATAACAGAAAATAAAGTCTAAATCTATATAAAAGGATAGGTTAAAAGACCTGTTAAGAGAGTTGCTATAAGAGCTGCTGCTAGAGCCGCTAAAGAATAAGAAAGTCCTAATTCCTTACTAAATTCAATAGTAAATTAAGCGCCTAGTAAAGAGTTTAAATTTAATAAATTTGAACGCAATTATAAGCACCTAATTTAGTAGGATTAAACGCAGGAATTACACTCTTTAGCCCTTATAACACTCTTTAGCCTTATAACTATTTAACCTAGACTAATAAAAGTTATTCATTTAGAGGATGTTTTTTGCTTTATTACTAGTTTATTAATATCTGATTATTAGAGCGTTTTATGTATTTTTTTAGAGTAATTCCTCTTCTTTAATAAAGAGAGAATTTATAAGTGTTAGAATTGCTTATATAAAGGATAGAAGGGATACGCTGCATTAACTAGGAATTATAGGTTATATATAGAATGCACGCACCCTAATTAGCTAGACCACAGGTTATATAACCTGGGGCTATACTATAGCTATAACACTATACCTCTGTATTATAGCCTGCTTCTTTTCCCTTTAGAATATATACATAAATTAATTATTAGACTTTACCCCCCCCCTTATATTTATGCTGTAGCATACTTGTAACCTGCGTGTTACCTACAGCTATTAGGTCTGGTAAGGAAGTGTATAGCTCCCTTACATACCTACCGACCTTTTTTAGGCCCTATGGCCGCTAGCTGGGTTTTATATACTACTTTTCTTTTTTTATAAAAATTATTTATATATAAAAACAAAAAAATAGACTTATAGCCTAATAAACTAGGTACTAATGTGTCCTACATTTAACTTTTCTAATTTTCTAAATTTTATCCAAAAAATATTTATTATATAAAAAGAAAGCCCTAAATTCCCTAATTTTAATAGTATTCCTAAGACTTTTCTAAAACCTTTAGTTATTAATATATCTATAAATTAGTATAACCTATAGGGTAACCTACTTTCTTATAAAGGAAAGCAGTTAAGTTATTGCCTTGCTTTTCTGGATTTTAAATTAATAGAATTTTCCTTTAAAGGTTAAGATTTTAACCTTTAATAGCTTTAATAGCTAGCTAGTTACTAACCTATTAGTCGCGTTTTCATACACTTATTATTAGCTATAGGGCAATTAAAAGAGCTTTAAATTTCTATATTTTTATATATTTTACAGCTGTTATTAGCTTATAATAAGGTGTAAAAGGTTAATACTAATTATTAACAGTTATTAATATTCTTGCCTATAGCTGCTAAAATGATCTTATTAGCTGTAAAAGTGGGTCCGTCTAACCACCTAGAAGATACCTGTATCTTAACCACTAGAGTGCTAAAAATTCCATATAATTTTCAACAATAGTATTAATAGGTAGGGGGAAAACACATGCTATATAGGTATTTAAAGAAACCATATAAATACAATAGGATAATAAGCAGTACCTGTATTATAGTAGTATAAACTACTATATAAAGTCTTGCTAGCTTCTCCTAGTATAATGTCTAAATATAATTATATATATACTAAATATAACTAGTTATTAATCTAAGCCTAAAGTAAAAAAAGAATTAAAAAAAGACAGCCCCTAAGTATAAGGCTTAGTAAGAGGGAAAAAGATAGTAAAATATTATTATACTAACTATATATTATAGCTAAGGCATATAAATAAATAGAATAAAAAATAAATACTACTTCTTTTTTATTACTAGTTTTATTTAATAAAATAGCCTTTACTAATATATAGGTAAATAGTAAGTATAATAATTATACTACTATAAGCAAATCTTTTATATAAAGTATAGGATTTTTTATATTCTTATTAGCCTAAGCTTAAACAATTTAAATAGCTATTTTTATTAAAAAGCAAGGCTAGGATAGCTACTACTAAGGCCTAATTATAATATCTAGGGTTACTTAGTTTATTACTTATTAGTAACGCGCAGGTTACTATCCAATACAGCTGCAACGAAGTAGTAAGGGGGGGGGGTAATCTAATTTAATTTATTATGTATTCTAAAGGGAAGAGAAGTAGGCTATAATATAGAGATATGGTATTATAGCCATGTTATAGCCCCAGGTCACATAACCTAGGATTCAGCTAATTAGGGTGCATGCATTCTGTATGTAACCTATAATTCCTAGTTAATGCAGCATATTCCTTTTATTATTTATATAAGCAATTCTAATACTTATAAATTCTCTCTTTATTAAAGAAGAGGAATTGCTCTAAAAATTCATAAAACGCCTTAATAATCAAATATTAATAAACCGGTAATAAAACGAAAAACATTCTCTAAATAAATAACTTTTGTTGGTTTAGGTCAAATAGTTATAGGGCTAAAGAGTATTATGGGGGGGGGGGGGAGCCAAAGGGTGCAATTCCCGCGTTTAATCCTACTAAATTAGGTGCTTATAATTGCGTTCGAATTTATTAAATTTGAACTCTTTATTAGGCGCTTAATTTGCTATTAAATTTAGTAAGAAATTAGGACTTTCCTAATCCTTAGCAGCTCTAGCAGCGGCTTTTACGGCAATTCTCGTGATAGGTCTTTTAACCTATCCTTTTACATAGATTTAGGCTTTATTCTTTATTATAAAGGTCTTAAGAGCTTTGTTTAGTAAAGCTTTAGTTATTATATTTGTAGGATTATTATTGCTATTAATCTAGTGTATCTTAGCTACTTCTCTCCTCTTATATAACTGCCTTAAAGCTATAATATTAATCATTAGCCTCTTTTTCTTTATTGTCCCTAGCTTAATAATATATTTATATAGTAAGAAAGAGTTAGTATATATAATTATCAGAATCTTTAGCTTATTAATTTAGTTAGTAATAATATTTAAAGTAGTGCTTATTATATAGGAAATATTAACAACTTAAACCATCCTATATAGCTTAAAAGCTAAAGCACTTCTTATAACTCTTTTAGATTTAGTTAAGCTATATATTATAATATTTCCTCTAAGGGTAAATTCAGAGGTATTGTTATCCTTCCTTTTATTGCCTAGGATAATTACATAGCCTAGTTAAGAGCTAAGGTCTTTATTATTTACAAAAAAACTATTAATAAAGATATAAAGAGCGGCGTTTTCTAGTAAGAGAGGTATATATTAAAGTCTATAGTCTTAATTATTAATTTACTATTAAAGTCTTTTATTAAGCCTTAAAATATTATTAGATTCTAGTTATTAAACTTAGGCAGTAATGGAAAGATTATAAGATACTTCAGGTTAATATATTAAAGTAATATATACTCCTTAGGCTTATTATTTAATATATTTCGCTTGGTTAGTTAGGTTATTAACTTATAATAGCTTCTTTCCTTGTGCTTTTTATTGTAAAGAGAAGGTTTTATTATTAGCTTTACTTAGGATATACCTATTAAATATTAATAGTGTTAAAATTATTAACTTTTCTTTTAGCTTTATAAGGAATTCGGCATTCTTTAACTTAACCTCTTTGCAATTGAAAAATTCAGCATTGCTAAGTTCTAAGGTATTATTAGTTTATATTTTAATAATTCTAAAATACAAGCTTTTACTAGAAGAAATAAGGAGATAAGGGTTATATATAGAGGTTATTATCTATAGTTTCTAACAATAGTAATTAAAATACGTTAACTATTAATATATGCCTACTTTTGTAATTCCGTAAAGCGGCTTTATTACAACTATAATAACGTCTAGCAGGTAGAGGTATGCAATTTACATAGAAAGCTTTATAAGAATCATATAACTAAGCTTTGTTTGTAACTGCACGTATACTTAAGTAATATCCCTTAGCTAAGCCATAATGCCTTCTCTTTTTAATAATAGAGCAAGGGCAATAATAAGCCTTTAACTAGCTCTTTATATTATTAGGGACTGCGTAAGAATGACTTCTTTTCCTTAGTTACTATGGCCTTATATAACATATTATGATTTTTTATATAGGGAGTTAGTTACCTTACCTTTAATTTCTCTTACTATTTACAAGCTAAAGAATCTTTTGCCTCCGTGCCTTTACAGGTTAAATTTTATAAATTTAAACATATTCCTTGCTAGTAAAGTATTAATTTCTGCTTTATCTAAGAGTTTAAAAGGTTCTCTAAGTATATTAATTTTTCCTTATACACAGAGGTTAATTATAAGTTAAAAATTAGCCTTTTCTTTCTTAGTAAGAAAAGCCTCTAGTTAAGGGTGTTTCTAGGGTTTTTCACGTTCTCTTTATAGCAGAGTTATTAGGTTATTAGGGGGGTTCTTATAATTTTTATTAATTTTAGCATCTTCTTACCCTTAGTTGTTTATGCCGTAGCCTTGCCTTCCTTAGAAAGTTAAGGGTTTATTACCTTAAACCAGGTTTTTCTTATAAGAAGATTTCACCTCTAGTAAGGTTATATATAGTTTAATAACTATAGACTGAAATTTTATAGGACTATAAGGCATCTTAATAATATAGGTCTCTCCTTCTATTAAGAAAAGCTTATAAGGGCTAGTTTATTTACTTTTTTTATAATAAACTTATATATTAGAGTTTAAGGGAAGAGTATATATAAGTAGGGTTATTAGACTATTATAAGTATTAAGAGCATTATAAACTTAGCGCCTTATAAGACTATTCCTTACTTTATTTATTGCTTTTTAAAGTATCTTAGCTCTTTAGGCAATTATAAAGCTTAGGGGGGAATTATTTATTATCCTTAGATAGGTTCTAAAGACTAAGAGGGTAGGAATAAGGCTATTTAGACCAGCAGAGTTATTAACTGCTTTAGTAGCTATTTAAAGCATCTGCTCTTTTAGGAGAAGACTGTTAGCTTTAGTCTTAATAATATTATATACTTTGCAAAGAGAGGCATAATATTGCTTAAGTTTTCTAATACTATTATAAGCCTTAATAGGGACTTTATTAATATTAATTAATAATAGCTTAGCTAAATGCCTAAATTTACTAAAAGCAAAATTCCTTCTAGCATTATAGACTATTTAGTCTAGGGGTCTAAGATATGTATTAATCTAGTACTCTTTAAGGGCATTCTAGATATCTTAAGCTTTTTATTATTAGGGTCTAAGAAAGCAAGCAGCTTAAAATAATATTATTAAATCTATAATATATAAAACCAGCTTCTTATTAATTTACATAATATTAATAAGGACCTTATAGTTGAATTTAAGATTATCTTTAAAAGTGAATTTAAATCTGCTTAAAGCTTTTGCATTCATTTAGCATTAATGGCAAGCATATGTGATTTTTCCTATATTAGCCTTATTAAATTCTTTACCAGCCCTAGCAAGAAGGTTATTTAATTAGTTAATTAACAGATAACTAAATTAGCAATAAAGTTAACAAATTTAGGTTTTAGAAAGCATAAAAATAGCAGGTTCTTAAGAACTAGCTGTCTACTAAGAATATCCCTATTTCCTAATAATAGGTACTTTTTTATTTTCTTAGATTAGATGATTCTTAAGATTATTAAGTTTAACACCTATTCTATTTATATCTATAATAGAATATAAAAATAGTATAGCACTATTAAGCATATAAAAAGGTATTATACTAAAAATCATTAGAAGCTTTAAAATACTATTTAAAGTCGCAGTACCGGCTCTAAAGATAATAGTCCTTTAGTTAGAAGAATGTTTAATTATAAGGTTCTTTATGATTTTTATTAGAGCATTAACTTAGCCTTAGCTAGCAGTTAAAATTCCTAATGCTTTTATATCCAGGAGTATACTATAAAATGTATCTAATGCATATCTTGTATCTATAAGATATATGTGTTATTAATGTGTTTTATTAGTATTACAGTTATAGGGGTCCTTAAGGAATAAGGCATATTTAAAAGCATTATTCTGTAAGAAGTTTATAGTTAATACTAAGAAGAGCAGGGGATTTAGTGCTTATATAAAGAATGTTATAAAGGAGAGAGTATTATAAGCCTTTCTATTATCTGGTTTCTCTTTTTTATTAGTAGTAAGAAAAGCAGCGTTCTAAGCAGCTTTTTTATGCTTATTCTTACTACTATTATTAGTAGTAATAGGTTAGGCTATTTTGCCTTTATAGGCCTATAGGAATATATAGTATTAGCGTTTAAAAGGTAGTTTTTAATGTTTTTTATTATTTTACTAAGTTATCCTTACTTTCTTCTGCTTAAAGGCAGGATAATTAGTTAACTAGCATTCTTTTTTATAGTAAATAAAGTATTTCTTTAAGCTTACTATAGCTTAAGGTTTTTTATAATATATAGCTTATAAATATCATTGGTTTATAAACATTACTGTGTTAGTGTTTTGGTCTGTAGACCGGGCGATAAGGGCATTTAAATTATTATTAGTAATTATTCCGGTCGGGTTTTGCATTTCGGGTTAAGGGTCTTTAGTTAAATAAAAATCTTTATTATTATTGGAATTCTTGTTATTAGAAAGTTTAAGTTTTCCTTTCCTAGTTAATTTCTCTAATAAAGGTTTGTAATCCGTATTGGGGTTAATATTTAAGATATTAACAAGATCTTTAGAGGTATTTAATCTTAATTCTCTAGCTATCTTAACGCTATTGTCATTAAGGTAATCGTGCAGGATATACCTAAGGTTAGTGTTGCTTTTGTTAAAAGCATCTTTAGTCTAATTTCTATAATCCTACTAGAAGTTAATAAGGAGATTATAACCTTTTCCTTAGTTAAGAATATAGTAGTTAATTATATATATAATACGGTTATTAATCTGTTATTTAGTAGCTGTATTAATATTAATATTTTTAACTAACTTAGTTTAATTCTAAAATAAAATTAGGCAGTGCTTATAGAGTTTTTAAGGAAGGGTGCTCTTTAAAAGTTCTTTTCTATAAATATCCTTTTAGAGTTATTTATTAAAATTATCTCTTCCTTTGCTTAAAGATATTTTAGTATTTTAGGCTTTGTGTTTAGTACTAATTAAAGCAGTTAGCATTAGTTAATTCTCTGTGAATAATAGTAAAGATTTAGTTTTTAATTATAAATAAGTAATAATTAATAATAAGAAAGAAGATTTATAAGAGTTAAGTCTTTTTATTATTATAGATAAGTAATAGTTAATAATTAAAGAAATAATCCTTTAGTTAGCATAACGTTAGAATTTCTCATAGTTATATAAGTAAAAGCGCCAAAAAACTTCACTGGTCTAAAAACACCGCGGATACAACACGGTATTACGCCTAAAACAGAAAAGAAGCATAGAATTAAATTCCTTATTATTAATTACCCCTCCTAGTAATAGCATATTATATAAGGGGAGTAAGCAGTATAAGGGGTATAATAATTAATAAATTTTTATATAGATTTATAACTAATAAAGGACAAGGCACTACCTAGGAAGAAATATAGTATTAAGAAGAGAATTCTAAAGTAGTAATAGCATAGGAAAAACTAAAGAATAAAAT